>JAREIK010003266.1:65000-104854 GCA_029783825.1 Sapria himalayana
ATCAATAAGTGTGTCTATATGTCTATCTATCTTTCTATATGTCTATCTATCTACCTATATATCTGTCTATCTATATGTCTATCTATCTACCTACATATCTATCTATCTATATATTAGTCTAATATTTTTTTTATATCTGTCTATCTATATGTCTATTCTTTTGTTATCTATATATCTACATATCCATCTCTAAATATATCTCTATCTATCTATAAATATGTCTATCAATTTATCTATCAATATGCCTATTAATATGTCTATCAATATGTATATTAATCTATTTATCAATTTGTCTATCATTCTATCTGTATATATATATCAATTTATCTATCAATTTTTCTATCAATATGTAAATTAATCTGTCTATCAAATTGTATATATATCTATCAATCTTTCTGTCAATATATCTATCTATCTATCTATCTGTATGTATGTCTAAATATTTTTCTATATATCTATCTATCTCTCTATCTTTATATTTATCTATCTAACTATCAATTTTTCTATATATCTGTCTATCAATCTCTCTATCAAACTATCTATCTATCTATATAAATATCTATCTGTCTGTTTGTCTTTCTGTGTATCTGTCTATCTATCTATTTGTTTATCTACTATCTATCTATCATTATATCCATCTATCTATGTATATGTCTATCTAATTGTCTATCTATCTAATTTTCTATCTATCTAAAAATTTATCTATCTTTCTATCTTTATATCTATCTGTATGTATATCTTTTTATCTTTCTATATGTATATCTATCTGTCAATCTATCTATGTATCGATAAATCTATCTATCAGTATATCTATAAGTCTATTTATATATCTATATATTTATCATTCAATCTATCTATCTATATATCTATCTATTTGTCTATCTATCTATCTTTCCATCTATCAGTCTAATAATCTATTGTCTATCAATCTATCTATAAATCTGTCTATAAACTATCTGTCAATCTATCTAAAAATCTATCTATCTATTTATTTATCTATCAATATATCTATCTATCTGTCTGTATATTTGTCTATCTAACTATCTATCTATCTATCTATCTATCTTTCTATCTAACTTTATATCAATCTATTGATATATCCATTAAGCTTTCTATCTATCTATTTATCTATCTGAATGTATGGATGTTTACCTGTCTATAAATTAGTCTGTCTAGTATCTATCTATCTTGCCTGACAACTTGCTTGCCTGCCTGTCTATATGTATATTTATCTGTTTGACTATCTATTTGTCTATCTATCTATCTATCTATATTTTGTATGTCTATCTGTCTTTCTATCTACTTGTCTATGTTTCTACATATCTATCTGTCTATCTATCTTTTTATTTAACTGTCTATCTATCTGTCTATCATTATATCTATATATCTATTTATCTATCTGTCTATATATTTGTCTAACTACTTGTCTATCTATCTATCAATCAATTAATCAATCTATTTGTCTATCAATTATTTTATCTATCTATCTATCTATCAATCAATCTATTGATCTATCTATCTATTTATCATTATATGATTTTATGTTTCTATCATTCTTTCTAACTATCTGTCTTTCTATCTACCTATCTATCTATCTATTTATCTAAAATCTATATGTCTATTTATCAATTAATCTATTTATCTAACTATTTGTCTTTGTATCTATATATTTGTGTATCTATTTGTCTATATATCTATATGTCTATCTATTTATCTATCATTTTATATATATATATATATATATATATATATATATATATATATATATATATATATATATATATATATATATATTTATCAATCTATCATTCTATCTATTTGTCTATCTGACTATCTATCTATCTATCTATCTTTCTTTCTATCTGTCTATATATTTGTCTATCTATCTATCTATCTAACTATTTGTCTATCTATCTATTTATATATTTGTCTATCTATCTATCTATCAATCTATCTGTCTTTCTATCTGTCTATTTTTTTAAATATCTATTTGTCTATAAATTTTAATATTTCTAGGTCTATCAATCTATGTATAAATATATCAATCAATCAATCAATCAATCAATCTATCTGTCTATATATCTATAAAATAATCAATCTACCGATCAATCATTCTATCTCTCTATCTATAGTTTTGTCTATCTATTTGTTTATCTATCTGTTTTACTATCTATCTATCTGTCTGTCTTTCAATCTCACTATCTTTTGGCTTGTTTATTTTTATATTAGTTTATTTCTCTATCTATCTCTGTATCTATCTATCTTTCTATCAATTTTTTTGTTTATCTATCTATGTATATATTTGTCTATCTATCTATGTGTATATTTGTTTATATAATTCTTTATCTAATTGTCTATTTATCTATTATTCTATCTGGCTATATTTTTATCTATCTAAGTATCTATCTATCCATCTTTCAATCTATCTATCTATTTGTCAATCTATAAATCTATCTATATGTCTATCTAACTATTGAGAATCTATCTTGCTATATATCTATCTGAATATCTTTCAGTTTATCTATCTAATTATCATTTTATCTATCTTTTTATTTATATGGCAATCCATCTATCTTTCTATCTGCATATCTATTTGTCTATCTATCAATTTATCTATCTAACTATTTGTCTATCTATATGTCTATCTATCTATCTATAAATTTATTTTTCAATCTATATGTTTAATAATCTTTTGATCAATCTGTCTAAAAATCCGACTATCTATCTTTCTATCTATTATTTTTTTTATCAGCCTATCAATCGATCTATCTATCTGTCTATAAAATTATCTATCAATTTTTTAATCAATTAGTTTATCAATGTATCTATCAATCTATATAACAATCTATCTAAGATGAAAAACGCTCTCAACTTCTAGAGAGAGAAAGTGGATTTTTAGAGAGAGAGAAAATGCCATTTTTGAGTGAAGAAAGCTCAAATTCAAGCCAAAAATGGGGAATTCCAAATTGCTCTCTAATAAGAAATCGTTCTCATCTCTGTTCAAAGAAATCGGGCATATGTTTCCGAACTTTGAAACAAAAATGGAGTCTCTCGCAGTCCTGTTTTCGAAGGAAGAACTCAATAAACTAGAAGACTCATTCGAGCTCACTCTCATTGGAAAGTTCTCGCACGGTCAGCCTGAAATTAATGCCATTCATGATTTCTTCACCTCTTTGAAGTTACGTGCAGTGGCGAAGCTAGTATGGTATGATGGCAAGCACGCCTTCTTCCAGTTCAAGGAAGAAGACAACTTCCTCCGAATATGGAGCAGAGGATAGTGGAGCATCGCGGGGTATCCCATGCGCATCTTCAAATGGTCACCGAGCTTCACACCTCATGAGGAATCCTCGCAGGCACTGGTATGGCTTAACTTACCGGAACTCCCCTTGCACTTCTTTAACAAGCTATCTCTCTACTCTATTGGGCTCTGTTTCGATAAACCATGGCTTCTAGATGAAGCTACAGTATGTATAACCAGACCTAGTGTCGCTAGGATTTGTGCGGAAGTTGACCTTAGACTCCCTCTACCGAGTAGAGTGTGGATAGGCAGTGACCTCACCAATGGATTATGGCAGGAAGTCTATCCAGAATCCACCCCAAGTTACTGCACATACTACCACAGAATGGGGCATGAGGAAGAAGTTTGCATGGCCGGTGCAGGGAAGAGGAGAGAGGGGAAGTTTAGTAAAGTAGAGAGAAAATGGAAATGGAGTGAATGGGTAAAGAAATAGTAGGATATAGGAGATACTGAGAGGGGCAAAGGGGAGGATGAAATAGACAGGGAGAAAAGAGGAGTAGGGAATAGAATAGAAGCGGTAGAATTCTTAGAGCAGAATAGGTATCTTAGAGGAATGGAATAAAGCCCAGCAGAGATAATGGGGGATGGGGTAGAAGAGGGGTCACTAGAAAAGGCTGAGGAAAGTGAGAGGGAGGCAGAAAGGGTAGAGAAAGAGGGAGACATAAGCAAGGATACAAGGCTGGAAAAGCTTTTAGAATGGGAAAAAATGGCAGATATCAGAAAGTGGCTAGAGGAGACATCCAAGGAGGCTGAATGGGGAGTAAAGGGGCTGGAAGATATAATAGGTAAGAGAGCTAGAAGTAAGAGAAGGGAGGGGGAAGAGAGACAAAAACAGTGGAGAAAATTGTAGAATATAAATGGGAGGAGGTTGATCTTCTATCGGAGGAATAAACAAACGCAAAAAGCTGGCCCTTAATAAGCACAAGCATGCAAGAAACTAAGATTGATTCAAAATTTACACATGACGATTAAGAAATAAGAAAACAGAAAATAAGGAGTAATATCCCACAAGAGAGAGAGAGAGGGAAATGGAAGCTATTAGAAAAATGAGCAAAAGCTTGGAAAAAATACAATTATTAAGCACGATAGAACAAGCTCCACCAAGTTCAAACAAACCCCTAAGAAACACAAAAAAAATATGTTAACAAGAAATATGATTTGAAGTACACACTAGAGCACAAGCAAAATTCACATGAAATGTTTAATAGCTTATATTTGAACTTAAGAGGAGTGGCGAACTCTCCTACTTAAAATAGACTAAGAAAATTAATTAAAATATATAAAATTAAGATAGTTATTCTAGCTGAACCAATGGTAGATAAAGATCAGCTAGATAAATATAGGAATGTTCTTGGTCTTGAAAAGGCCTTTTCAAACGTGAATAGAAAATTATGGATTTTGTTGAAAAGATCAATGGATATTGAAATTATAGCAGAAGGTGAGCAGATTATAAGCATTAAATTAGGAAGCCTTCAAGACCCAATCATATCTGTGGTGTATGCAAGCAATGCTAAGGAAGAAAGAAAAGCTCTATGGAAGGAGATGGAAAAATTAGCAGCATTAAATTCTCCATTAATTATTGGAGGAGACTTCAATGTAATTAGAAATGCTAACGAAAAAAGGGAGGAAGACCTCCTGACCAAATGGCATTAGCTCATTTTAATGAGACAATTTCAAGAGCAAATCTAATGGAAGCAGACTTCCTAGGCTCTAACTTTACATGGTGTAACAACTGGAAGAGGAGGAAAGCGATCTGGTCCAGGCTGGATCGAGTTCTACTTAACACTAAATGGGTGGACAAGATTGGCGGGATAAAGGTTAGGCATCTCAACTGAACATGCTCGGATCATAACCCTATGCTAATAACATTTGAAAATTGTGAATGGAAACATAAAGGATTTATGTTTCAGAATATGTGGGGAATGCATAAAGGGTATGATGGCATAGTAAAGGAATCATGGGAAAAACCTGTTTCAGGTAATCCTATGCAAATTTTAGCGAAGAAATTATGAAATTTAAGGCAGGCATTAAGCAAATGGAACAAGGAGGTTTTTGGAAAAATCAATAAAAATATTCAGGAAATGGAACAGGAAGTGGCTACCCTGGAAATGGAGTTTGATCAAAAAGACAATAGCTCAAGTATCCAGCTGAGCAAGGCCAAAGCTGAATTAAGACTTAGAATGCATATGGAAGACGTTTTTTTGGAAGCAAAGGGTGAGAATCAAGTGGTTAAAAGATGGAGACAAAAATACAAAATTCTTTAATGTAATGGCCAAAGTATGAATACAAAAACAAAGAATAAAAGGGTTAAAAGCATCTAATGGTAAATGGCTAGATAAAGAAGAGGATATAAAAAATGAATTAGAAGAATATTTCAAAAATTTATTATGCAAGCCATTTACTCCGAGAAAAAACACATTAATACAAAATATTGAGAGAAAAGTCTCAGAAAATGATAATAAAATTTTAGAAGAATTCCCAACAGAAGAAGTCAAAGAGGCATTTTTTAATGCAATTAAAGAATGCACTGTAGGTCCTGACAGATGTAACAATAGGTTTTTTTAGCACAGCTGGAACATCATTAAAAAAGAGCTAGTAACAGCCATTGTTTGGATTTTTGCAGGCGCAGAAATTACAAAGGCATGGACTAATTCTTATATTGTTTTGGTCCCTAAGAAATCTAACCCACAGACAGGAGAAGACTACAGGCCAATTAGTTTATGTAATACAATCTACAAGATATTAGCTATGGTGATTCAGAGTAGACTCAATAAGATCCTCCCATCTATCATATCGATAGAACAAACATGTTTTGTTAAAGACAGATTGAGGATGGAAAACATCAATCTAGCCTTAGAATTGATTAGAGAGATAGGAACTAAGTTGAAATGAAGTAATATAATATTGAAACTAGATCTTTCTAAAGCATTTGACAGGGTGGAATGTGAAATATTATGTTATTTAATGAAAAATGGGTTTCTCGGAATTTTGGATAGATTTAATACATAAATATATATCAGGCGTATGGGTTAAAATACTTATAAATGGGCAAGCAGGTAAAGAATATAAAACCTCAAGAGGACTTAGACAAGGGGACCCTCTTTCTCCCTCCCTTTTCAATATCTCTCTAGAACTCTTTATTGTAAATTTGAAAAAGGAAATGAGTGAGGGGAAAATTGTTAGATATAAGCAACCAAGAAACACACCGAAGGTGTGCTGCTTGGCGTACGCGGACAATATTATAATTTTCTCAAATGCCAGTAACCGATCCATGAGGCATATGATGAAATTACTAAATACAATGGAAGAAGAAACTGGACAGATTCTGAATAAGAATAAATGTCAATTTATGATAGCAGAAAAATCTTCTAAAAATATAGCTCAAAAGATAAAAAATATCACCGGATTCATGCATAAAAAGGGTGCACTAATGTATCTTGGGTGCCCGATCTATGAGGGAAGGCTAAAGGGGGAATACTTAGTATTCCTAGTGGAAAAATTAAGGTGAAAGATCATAGGTTGGAAAGAAAATCTGCTAAGTATGGCAGGAAGAGTTACTCTAATCTCACATGTATTGCAGGGATCACTGACACATACTCTAATGTCTTTACAGGCACCGAAAACTATCATAAGAAAACTAGAAAGAGAAATGTCAAACTTCCTATGGGGAAAATATGGAAGCAAAAATATGCTGCATTGGAAAAAATGGGAAGACCTATGCTTTCCGTTAAAGGAAGCTGGCTTGGGCTTCTCAAATCTTAACGATATAGCAAAAGCTTGGGCCTACAAGAACAGGTGGAGATTTAAAAATAATAAAAATAATAGTCTCTGGGTGGCATATATAAAAGCTAGATACGAACTAGGTAGTAATGCCTTTAATAATACAAAAAGAGCGTCAAAAATCTGGAAATTAATTTACAAGCAGCAAAATATGGTGGAAAATCATTCCATATTAACTATAAGTGGATGGAAATGGTCCTTAGATGCACAAGGAAAATTTACATTAAAAAGTGTAAAAGAGCTGGTGAGAACTAAAAAAATTCCACAATTGATTTTTGAAGAAGCATGGAAAAAGGAACTTCCACAAAAAATAAACATTTTTATGTGGAAACTTCTCTCAAAAGCCATCCCGATTGATGAGCACATTCAAAAGAATGGTATAAGATTAGCATCTAGATGCGAATGTTGTAACCAAGAAATAGAAAGTATGGATCATCTATTTTCAACAGGGAAGATAGCTAAAAACATATGGAATAAACTAGAAATAGAAGTTGAGTTAGAAAAAGGCTCGGATGTATTGATAGAAAGAATAAAAAAATGGAAGGAAAGTAAAACAAAGAACAAGATCATTAAATGGTTAAGGATATACATCCCTCACATTGATGTATGGTGTCTCTGGAAAGCAAGAAATAAAAATAGATTTGACGGCATTCCAATGAATGCAGTAAATATTCTAGATGAAATTAAAAAAGAATGTGCATTTTTCTCATCCTGTAGCCCTATTAAGCTTGGAAATGTAAGTATAGATGAAAATAGGAAAGAAGCTTGGGGTCTAATTACAAGGACAAAGAAAAGACCAGAAATTAAAATTATCAGATGGAAAAAGTCCCAACGAAAAGGCCTAGTATTAAATATGGATAGGAGCTTTAAAAAGGATATGAGAGCTGCAGGTGGAGGGGGAGTCATAAGAAACGAGGAAGGCAAAGTGATAAGAGCATTCACAATGAATGGTTTAGCCTCCTCTGCCTTGGATGCAGAGGTTATGGCTTTGCATAAAGGTTTACAAATATGTAAAGATAATAATTTTCAGAATATTCAAGTGCAAGTTGATTCGAGTTTATTAGTGGATTTGGTAATAGGAAAAATAGAACTATGGAAACTAGAAGAAGATATTGATAAAATTAAAACACTACTAATATAACTTAAAGGGGAAATTATACATATATTCAGAGAAGCGAATGCTTTGCTAGATAAATTAGCAGAAGAGGGTACAAAGAGAGGTTTTCAAGAATTTGAAGGGAAAGATATCCCTGACAAATATAAAGGTTTAATATGTTTAGATATAATAGGTTTCCCATATATTAGAATTCAAAAAAAACAAAAATTAAAATATAGGTCTAAAGGATAAAGAGGGGAAGAGAAGAACTTATTTCTAAAATTTGATATTTATAAAAAAAAAAGCTTACTTGACAATTTTGTAGATATAAACTCTATTATAGGGGGAGGTCATGAAACAAATGAAGAGCCACCCCGGTCCTGTGAGGAGGGCTATAAAAGATAGACCAAAAAATACTGCTAATCTTGGGATCTTGGATATTTGTTTTGCTTGGTTGTGTTTTTTGGTTTTGTTTTCAGACATAGGTTAAAGGCTTAAGGAGTAGTGAAGGAAGTAAAGGTAGACATTCTAATACTAATTGCATAGAATTGTAGTATCTTTGTTAATAATTTTGCCGGGAATTACATGAATAAATTTGGCTAAAAAAGGGAAAAGTTGCCTTGAAGAGAGGATGAAGTTGAGTCTGTTGGTTAGGTTGCTGTTGTTATCCAGCTGTTGTAAGAGAGTAAGTTGGTATAAGGGTCTGTAAGTGTTTGTAAGGGTGTAAGGTAGACACTTTGGCAGACACATATAAGGGTCTATAAAGGTTTGAGGATGTAAGTTGGTAGGTCTAGTGTAAGTTGGTGTAAGGTAGACACTCTTACAAAACTGCTGGAACTTCTATAAGGTTTTTCCAGCTCCTGTTCTTGAAAACTGATGTCTGTTATGTGTATATGTACTGGAACTCTCCAAAACTGTTGTTCTGGAAAACTGATGGTTTTCAGCTGGTGTTTTCCAGTCTACTTACATGTACATGTAGGCAGTATGTGCTGGAAAAAGCTGGTAAAAGCTGTTTTCCAGCTGTTGGTCTGCTTACATGTATATGTAGACAGATATCAGCTTGAAAAAGCTAACATACCTCAGCTTTGTAAAACTGACAGATGTGAGCTTGGAAAAAGCTGATATCTGTTATGAGTATCTGGAGTGTTTGTTATACAGAAGTGTCGGCAAGATTAATAAGAGTTATAAGTGTCTGTAAATAAGTGTTAAGCAGTATATGTTTCTGTAAAAGTTGGTGTAAAACTGTCAATTATAAGTGTATGTAATAAGTATCGAGGAGGACAACAAGATGGCAGAATTTCCAAAAAAAAAAAGAAAAAGGCTGCGGGGGTCACAAAATTAGTGGGAAGAAATCTGAACAGAACAAGCATATGCAAGCACAAAAAGCTCAGAGAATCAAATGGACTAGAAGATTAGCAGAGCTAAATGAATAGGAATGGCAGCTAGCAAACCAGAAACACAAAGCATAAAGATTTAATGGCAGAAGTTTAATGTAAATAGAAATTTCAACACTAAGAAATTTCATAAAGAGAAAGAAAAGTGCATTTTCATGGCACTTGATAGTTTTAATGTTACTTTAAATATTGTATGTTAAAGTTTATGAATGGATGTAAATGAGAAATGGGTAGAAATTAGCTTGTAAACAATGGTATTCCTTCACCAAAAGAGGGGGTTATATAATTAATAAAACAAACATTAAAAAAAATATATAACAATCTATCTATAAATCTATAATATAATCAATCTATCAATTTTTCTATCAATTTATCTATTAAATTGTTTATCTATCTATCTATCTATCTATCTCTTAGTCTATATGTTTATCTATATCTTTATTTAATTTTATATCTATCAATCTATCTATCTATGTATATATCTATCTGTCTGTCTATCTATCTAACTATCTATCAAGCTGTTTATCTATTAATATATCTATCTATCAATGTGTTTATATGTCAATATATCTATATATCTATCAATATGTCTATCTATCTATGTATGTAACTGTCTATCTATATATCTATCAATTTATCTGTCTCTCTGTCTATCTCTATATCTATCTATCTACCTATCTATCTGTCTATTCAATTGTCAACTGTCTATCTATCAATATATATATATATGTCTTTGCATCTATATATTTTTTTGACAATGTATATGTCTATCAATCAATCAAATATATCTGTCTATCTTTATATTTTTCTATCTTTCTCTCAATCAATATATCAATCAAACTACAAGTCAATAAATTTGTCTATAAAAATGTTTATAAATATTTCTATCAATCTACCTATTATCTATTTATTTATTTATCTATCTATAAAAATCTATTTAACAATCTATTTATTTATATATCTATCTATTGATTTTTCTAACTATCAATATATCTATCAATCTTTCAATCAATCAATCAGTCTATCTATCTAACTATAAATTAATTTATCTATCTATCAATTTATATATCAATATATCTATTAATTTGTCTATCTATCTATTTATTTGTCTAACTGTCTATCTATCAATCAATATATCTATCTTTCTATCTATCTCTCTATATATCATTCTATCTATTAATCTCACTATCAATCTGTGTATATATATATATTAGTCTATCTATCAATATATTATTATGTCTATCTATTTGTGTCTATTTATGTGTTTATCTATCTATCTATGTATTTGCCTATCTATATATTTTTTATCTATCCATCTATCTTTTTGCCTATCTATCTATATATCTATTTGTCTATCTATCTCTCTATCTATAAATATATCCATATGTCTATGTATATGTCTATTTTTTTCCATATGTATCTATATCAATCAATCTATCTATCTATCTTTTTATCTTTCTATCTAATTATCACTATAAATTTTTGTATCAATCTTTCTATAAATTAACCATCTATCTGTTTATTTATTTATGTATTTATCTATCTATGGATCTATTTACCAATCTATATATTTGTCTATCTATGTATTTATGTTTTAATCTGTCAATCGAATTGTCTAACTATCAATATATCTATATGTCTATCTATTTGTATATTTATCTGTCTATCTTTCTATCTAACTATTTGTCTAATTATCACTCTATCTATTTACCTATTTGTCTACCTATCTGTTAATCTATATGTCTTTCTATCTATCGATATCTGTCTATCTATATTTCAATCTATCTGTCTATATATCTGTTTGTCTATTTGTCTTTCAATCAATATATCTATCTCTTTATATATTTGTCTATCTATCTGTTTTTCTCTATGTCTATGGTTTTTTCGATCTATTTATCTGTAATTCTATTTGTATATTTATTTGTATATCTATTTATCTATCCATTTGTCTATATATTTGTCTATCTTTATGGTTATCAATCTACTTTCTATCTATCTATAACTTTCGATATCTCACTATCTATATATCTGTCTATCTATCTATCTATATGTCCATCTATATATCTATCAATCTATCTATCTATTTATCTATCGATCTATCTCTTTATATATCTATCATTTTATTTCTCAATCTATCTATCAATCTATTTATAAATTTATCTATCAATTTATATATCCATCTATGTATCTTTCCATCGATATATCTGTCTCTCAATCAATCAATCTATCTATCTGTATATATATTTTTCTAACTATCTATCTATATATCTATATTAATTTCTATTTGTCTATATATATATCTGTTTATATATGTTATATATATATTTTAGTCTTTCTATATATCTATCTGTCTCTCTCTTTATAGATATGTCTATCTATCTATCTATCTGTCTGTTTGTGTGTCTATCTATCTATCTATCTATCTATATGTTTATATATCTATCAATCTATCTATCTGTCTATCTATATATCTATCTATCTATATATCTATTTGTCTATCTTTCTATCTATGTATCTATTTGTCTGTCTATGTGTCTATATATCTTTCTATCTAACTATCAATCTTTCTATATGTCTATCAATCTGTCTATCTATCTAACATTCTATCTATTTGTCTGTCAATCAATCAATCTATCTATCTATATGTCATTTTATCTGTCTATTTTTCTATCTATTTATATTTTTGAAATATCTATATACCTATTAGTCTTCTAATTATCAATCTATATGTAAATTTTTATATCTAATTTTTTGTCAATATGTTTGTCAAATTATCATTCTATTTGTCTTTTTAATAATATTACTATCTATCAATTTATCTATCTATTTTCTATCTATCTATCTATCTATCAATCTGTCTATCAATCTTTAGATCAATCTATATTATCAATCTATCAATCTATCAAAATGATACTTCTATCTATATATCTCTCTATCTATTTCTCTTACTATCTATCTATATATTTATTTATCAATCTGTCAATCTATTTATCTATCTATAATCAGTTTATATATCTATTTAATTATCTATCTATCTATATGTCTAACTATATATCTATCTATATTTCTATCTATCTAATTCTTTATATATTTATCTATCTATTTGTCTGTCTGTCTATCATTCTATCTATTATTTATCTAAATATCTATCATTTGTCTAACTTTATATCTACCTATCTATCCGCTCATCTATTTTTCTACCAATATTTCTATCTATCGATCTATCTTTCTATCATTCTATCAGTCTAAATTTTTATGTCAAACTATCTATTTATATGACTATTTATCTGTCTTTGAATCTATCTATCTATCTATTAATCTATGTATCTATTTGTCTATCTATCTATCAGTCAATCTATTTGCCTATCTATCTGTCTATCTATATATCTATTTGTTTATATATCTATCTTTATGTCAATCAATCTATCTATCTACTTATCAATCTAGCTATCAATCTTTCTATCAATCTATCTATCAAATATATCTCTCAATCTGGCTTTCCAACTGTCTATCAATCTATCAATTTATCTATCTATCTATTTGAGTAACTATATATATCTTTCTATCTTTGTGTTTGTCTACTCGTCAATCTATCTATCTGACTATCAGTCTATCTTTATATATGTTAGTCTTTCTTTCTTTCTATCTGTCTATCTAACTATAAATTTTTCTATCTATCTTTCTTTCTTTCTTTTTGTATATCATTTTGACTATCTATATATCTGTCTATATATGTGTCTGTTTATAAATCTATTATCTATCTATCATTCTATCAATCTATCTGTGTATCTATTTGTATATTTTTATGTCTATCTATATGTCTATTTATTAATCTATCATATGTCTATCTATATTTATATTTATCAATATTTAAGTCTGTTTATCTTTCTATCTATCGTTCTATTTATCTGTCTATTTATCTATTTGTCTATCTATATGTCTATCGACATGTCTATGTTTATGTCAATATATCTATCTGACAATCTATATGTCTATCGATTTGTCTATCTATATGTTAATCTATCAATCAATCTATCTGTATATCTATATTTCTGTCTAATATATCCATCTATCTATCTATTGATTAGTCTATCTATCTATCTATCTATCATTTATCCATCTATTTATCAATAATTTTATTTATATATCTGTAAATCTATTTGTCTATTTATCTATCTATGTGTGTCAATCTTTCTATCTATATATTTATTTCTCTATCTTTCAATTAATCTATCTATCTCTCTATGTTTCTATCTATGTATTTGTCTTTTTATCTATTTAATAATCTATCAATCTATCAATCTTTATATCTATCTATCTGTCTATTTTTTTGTGTGATTGTAAATCTATCTATATGTCTATTCATCTATATGTCTATCTATATGTGTGGCTGTATATCTATCTAGTTGTCTATCTATTTGTCAATATATATGTCAATCAATGAATCTATCTATCTATGTGTGTCTATCTTTCTATCTATATATCTATTTCTTTATCTTTCAATTAATCTATCTATCTCTCTATGTTTTTATCTATGTATCTGTCTTTTTATCTGTTTAATAATCTATCAATCTATCAATCTTTATATCTATCTATCTGTTTGTTTGTTTGTGTGATTGTATATTTATCTATATGTCTATCCATCTATATGTCTATCTATCTGTGTGGCTGTATATCTATCTATTTGTCTATCTATTTCTCTATATATATGTCGATCAATCAATCAATCAATCTATTTGTTTTTCTATATGTCTAACTATCTATATATCTATCTTTTTATCTATCTATCTATCTATATGTCTGTCTATCTATATGTCAATCAATTGATATATCTATTTGTCTATCTATATGTAAATCTATAAATCAATCAATCTATCTATCTATATATCTGTCTAATATATATGTCTATCTATCTATCTATCTATCTGTCTATATGTCTATCATCTATATATATATAAATATATATCTATCTATCTATCTTTTATCAAACTATTTATCTATATTTCTATATATCTATTTATCTATCTATTTATCTTTAAATCTTTCTATCTATCAAACTATGTATCTGTCTATGTATGTATGTATCTGTCTGTCTAATAATCTCTCAATCTATAAATCATTATATTTGTATCTATCTATCTATCTATCTATCTTTCGATCTATAATTGAACTATTTGTCTATCAATCTATCTGTCAATCTTTCTACCAATTCATCAATTAATCAATCTATCTATCTTTATATCTAAAAATATATTTATCAATCTGTCTATTTATCTATCTATCAATCTTTTTTAATTTATATATTTCTATGTGTGTCTATCTATCTATCTATTTATCTATATATCTATCTCTCAATCTGCCTGTCTACCTATCATTCTATCTATTTATCAATAAGTCTATCTAACTATCTATCTATCTATCTATCTATTTATCTTTCTATTTATTTGTCTATCTATTTGTTTATAGATCTATCAATCTATATGTCTATTTATCTTTCTATTTAGCTCTCTGTCTATCTGTCTATCAATCTTTTTATCTGTTTATCTATCTATCTATCTTCCTATATGTAAATCTATATGTTTATCTATATGTCTATCTTTCTATCTATAATTTTTGTTATCTATTTATATATCTATGTGTCTATCTATCTATCTATATGTCTATCTATGTGTCTATCTATCTATCTATCTATCTATCTATCTATCTCTCTCTATATATATCTTTCTATCTCTCTCACTCTCTCTATCTATCTATCTATCTATCTATCTTTTAATCAATCAATATATCCATCATTCTATCTATATATCAATCTATCAATCTATCAATCTATCAATCTATCTATTTGTTAATATATTATCTATCATTATATCTAGATATCTATCTTTTTGTCTAACTATTTGTAAATCTATCTATTAAATAATCTTTCTATCTATCTATCTATCTAGAAATCTGAATATCTATTTATTTATTTATTTGTCTCAATATATGTTTATATATATATCTATCTATCTTTTAATCTATCTATCTATTTGTCTATCTATATATCTATCTAAATGTCTATCTGCTTGCCTATCAATCAATCAATCAATTTGTATATCAATCTATCAATCAAACAATCTATCAAACTATCTATCAAACTATCTCTGAATATATCTATCAATTTATCGATTATATGTCTATCTATCTATCTATCTATCTATCTATTTGACTATATTTATATCTATCTATCTGTCTATATTTTTATTTATCAATATATCAATCTATCTATCAATTTATTTATCTATTTATATATCTATTTAACAATTTATCTATCTATATGTCTATCTATTTATATATCTTTATATCTATATATCTGTCTATCTATCTGTAATTTATCTATCTATCTTTCTTTCTTTCTATGTGTCTATCTATTTATTTGTTTATAAATTTATCTATCTATCTATCTACATATTCTTCTATCTATCTATCTATCTATCTATCTATATATTAGTCTATCTATGTCTCTATCTAATTGTCTATAGTTTTATTTATCAATCTGTCTATCTATCTATTTATCTATCTAACTATCTTTCTATTTATATTTCTATCTATTTATCTATTTATCTATCTGTCTATCTATCTATTTTTGTATTAATCTATGTATCTATTAGTCTATCTATTAGTTTATGTATCTACCTATTTATCTATTTATCTCACTATCTATCTATGTGTTTATCTTTCTTTATATCTATATGTCTATCCATCTATCTCTCTATTTATCTAGATATCTTTCTATCAATCATTCAATCAATCTGTCAATCTAATTCTCTGTCTATCTAAGTATTTGTCTATCTTTCTATCTATATGTCTCTTTATCTGTCTGTCAATCTCTATATCTATCTGTTAGTCTTTCTATCTATCTATCTATCTACTATTTATCTTTATGTTAATCTATCTATCCATCTATCTATCTGTCTATCTATCTATCTATCTATTTGTTTATCTATCTATTTATCTATTTCTCTATCTATATTTATATCTATCTATTTGTCCATCTATCTATCCAATTGTATTTTATTATGTCTATCTATCTATGTATCTATATGTCTATCTATCTATATGTCTATCTATATATCAATCTATTTGTTTATCTATCTCTCTATCTATCTATCTATCTATCTATTTATCTATTTTTCTATCTATAGGTCTATCTATCTGTCTATCAATTTGTCAATATATCTCTTTATCTATCTATCTATCTATTTGTCTATCTATTTGTCTGTCTATTTTTATCTATCTGTTTGTCTATTTTTATGTATATCTATCTATTGATATATAAATCTATCTAACAATCAATCTATTTTTCGATATATATTCTTATTTTTCTGTCCATCTATCTATCTACCTATCTTTATATATATATATATATGTGTGTGTGTGTGTGTGTGTGTCTATTTATCCATCTATCTATCAATCTATTTATGTGTCTACATTTTTACCTATATATCTGTCTATTTATTTATCTATTTATGTATCTGTGTGTCTGTCTATCTATGTATCTATCTTTTAATTTGTGTAACTATCTATCTATCTATTTCTCTATCTATATGTTATTTATCTATTTATTTGTCAGTTTATCGATCGATCTATCTATCTATTTATCAATAAATTTATCAATCTTTCTATCAATCCGTGCATCTATCTATCTAAATAACTATCTATCTCTCTTTATATAAATCTAACTATCAATCTATCTATTTATTTGTCTATCTTTGTTTTTTTATATCTTTCTAATAGTCTAACTATCTATCTATGTGTTTATCTATATATGTGCCTCTATATCCATCTGTTTGTCTTACCATCTGTCTATTTCTTTATCTTTCTATCTATCTAGTTATCTATTTACCTATTTATTTGTCTATCTATCTATCACTCTTTTTATCTATCATTCTATCTATCTATCTATTTATCTATCTATCTATTTATCTATCTATCTCTCTATATGTCTTTCTATCTTTCTATTTGTCTGTTTATCATTTTGTCTATCTTTATGTGTATCGATATGTTTTTCTATCTATCTATCTATCTATATATCTATATATCTATCTATATATGTGTCAATCCATATATATATATATATCTATTTATCTATCTATATATTTGTCTATCTATTTATCTCTTTATCTATCTGTCTTTCTATTTTTCTATCTATCTATCTCTCTATCTATATATCTTTCTATATTTATAGTTATCTATATATTTATCTATCTATCTATTTATGTATCTTTCTAACTATCTGTCTTTTTATCTGTCTATCTATCTCTCTATTTATCTATCTGTCTGTCTATATATATATATATATATATATATATATATATATATATATATATATATATATATATCTATCTATCTATCTATCTTTCTATCTAATTATTTTTCTATATTTCAATCTATATGTCTGTGTATATATTTTCTATATATCTATATTTCTATCTACCTATCTACCTATCTATCTATTTCTCTAACTATCTATCTATCGGCTTGTCTTTCTATTTATCTATGTATCTATTTATATTTCTATCTACATATTTGTTTAATTTTTGTCTAATAATATATCGATCTATCTCTCTATTTATCTATCTATCTATTTTTCTATAAATCAATTAATCTATTAGTTTATCAATCTACTTATCAATTTGTCTATCAATCAATCAATCAATCTGTTTATCAATCTTACTATTAATTTAACAATTTATCGTTCTATGTATCTATGTATCTATCTTTTTTTCTTTCTATCTTTTTATCTGTTTGTCTAATTAAGTATATGTTTGTCCATATATCTATCAATATGTCTGTATATTAGTCTTTTTTTCTATCTATTAGCCATTCTGTCTATCTATCTATTTATATATCTACCTACCTACCTATCTATTTATTTATCTATCTATGTATCTATATTTCTATCTATCTATTTGTCTATGTATCTCAAATCTATCTTTTATTTATTTATCTATCTATGTATCTATCTATCTATCTATCTATCTGTGTGTGTGTGTGTGTGTGTGTATTTCTATTTATTTATTTATCTATCTATCTATCTATCTTTCTTTCTTTCTATTTTTTTATCTATCTATCTATTTGTCTATTTATTTAATATCTATGTATCTATCTATCTATCTATCTATCTATTTGTCTATTTATTTAATATCTATGTATCTATTTATCTGTCTGTCTGTCTATTTAATTGTTTGTCTATCTATCTATCTAACTATCTATATGTCTATCTATTTTCTATCTATCTATCTATCTATCTCTCTATCTATATCTATCTATCTTTTTGTCTATTTATTTGACTATCTATCTGTCTATCTATTTGTCTATCGTCTTTCTATTTGACTTTCTATTTATCAATCTATCTATATATCTATCTCTTTATCTATCTATCTATCTATCTATCTATTTATCTATACGTCTTTATATCTATTAATCTAATTGTCTATCTATCTATCTATATATCTATAAATCTTTCTGCCTATCTATTTGTCTATCTATCTATGTATTGATCTATATTTCTATCTATCTATCTATCTATCTAATTATCTTTGTTTCTATTTATCTTGCTATCTAATCTATCTAAATATCTATATCTCTATCTATCTAGTCTATCTATCTATCTATCTATATGTATATCTATCTATCAATTTATCTTTCTAATAACCTATAAATCTCTTTTTCTCTCTATCTATTTATCTTTCTTTCTCTCTATTTTTCTATTTATCAATCAATCTATCTATATGACTATCAATCTATCTATCACTTTGTCTATCAATATCTTTATCAATTTGCCTATCAATTTGTTAATTAATATGTCTATCAATCATTATATTAATCCGTCTATCTATTTGTGTTTCTATCTATCTATTAGACTATCTTTTTGTAGTATATCTTTCTGTTTGAGTATCTGTTTATCTATCTAGTACAAAAAAAATAGCCAATTTAGTGATGGATTTTAGCAACAAACTTTATCCGATACAAATTTGTGATGGATTCATGATGGAAACAAACTTAGCGATCGATTTACAGATGGAAAATATTTTGTCACCACAATAAGGCAGTAAGTCGTTGGGAGCTATTTGATAGCGATGGATTATCAGTTACATCATTATATTAGCTATGGATTATCAGTTATATTTCGGAGGAACTTTTAGAAATTTAGCTCACAAAATTATGTTTGGAATAGTGACGGATTCTTAGTTCCATCGCTAATTTAGCGACGGAATTTGATTCCGTCGCTAAATTTGTGATAGAATTTTATTTTCGTTACTAAATTTAGCAAATGTTTAGTTATTTATATTTTTATGAATATTGCTTTGATTCAAGAAGAGCATGCTAAAATTTTCAATTAATTAATACATTTAAAATATCTTAGTTTATTTATTAATATTTTTTTTCTCATATGGTTATAATTTTTTTTCTGTACAATTAACGGAACTTTAATTAAATGAATTTAAAAATATTTTATATTGATTTAATCATTTAAACTTTGGTTGTAAACTTTGTATTTGTAACAACGGAAGTAAATTTATGCTAACTTTTGTGTAATGTATTATAATAGTTAGTAGTTATTTTTTTGTGAAACAATTATTTATAAAATAATAATTATATAATATAATAAATATCAAAATAATGACAATAAAACATATATAAAATAAATATAAAAGTATTACTAAAAAATAAAATCTTTAATACAAAATCAAAAATTTTTCTATAGACGATATTATTTCTTTTTACAAAATATAAATGGAAATAATTATACAACATGCCATAGACCATATTTATATTTTTAATATAGCTTTGATATCATTACTTTTTCTAAAACAATGCCATTTTTATTTTAGATCCACAACTTCATCATTTTGAGCTTCCCTAAATCACTTTATTTTATTTTTTTGTGAAATCGTCTAAGTCACTTTAAACTAAACTTTAAATATTATTCTCTTCAGTTTTTTTAGATAGTAGCCTAAATTCCCCAACCTGTTCTAATCCAATGTAATTGCTACCCATAACTGCGAACCATCATCACCCCACCACCATCCATCACCATCATCTTCAATCACATTCATCAGCAGCACCACCCTCATTTTCTTCTATTTTGCTCAGAAAAGTCTTGTGTTTTGCTTGCAAAAACTCCAGTGCTAACTGAAATCGTAGCACCAATTTGGGTTGTTACTAGAATCGTTGATGTATAACTCTGACCTGGTTGATGATTTTATTTTTCTGGTTTGTTCTTCTTCTTTTTAAATCTTCTGCCTCTGTATTAAGGCAAGAAACATTATCAAACTGATTTTTCTCTCCCCAGTGTAGCTTAATTAATTCTTGAGAGGAAGGGCCTTCATGGATAGAACCCTCGATTGAAGTTAGTATTGATACATTGTGACTAGTTTATGTATTTAGCTTTTGACAATTAGTTGTATGCATGAAAGTATTTCATTTTAAGTTTTTACTACATGGACTAAAAATTAAACTACACCATTATATCAATGGAAAATTTATTTTTATTAATATGACATGTTGAAATCAGGTTAATATGTATGTATGATTACAAAATGAAGTTATATTATATACCTTGAATTCAAAATTAGGTTATAAGTTGTTAAAGGTTCAACCATACAAAGTTTAATGATTTGTTCTTCTAAAGCTTATTAGATTATATTTTTTTAATCAGGTTATTGTCTATTTTACATATATGTTATATATTAATTATTTTATAAGGTTGCAAGCAAAAATTTTCTTCAATTTATTTTTACATGTAGCTGAAAAATTTTATTGTTGGATCCTTGAATTAGTGTAGGCATAAAGATAGGACTACATATAGACATTAGAGAAATTAAGACCAAATCGATAGTGGATTGATTATCGGATGAAAGATGGTGCTTTTACTATGGAGTTCGAAAAGGACATCGAGGGATTCATTAATTTTTCACTGAGTCACCTAGAATTGATGGACCAGAGTAGGATTCAGGGTCCATGTGATCATCATAAGTGTCAGATTTAAAATTTTCAAGAGGTGGATACTATGAGATATCATCTAGCACAGTATGGATTTGTCCATGTATATTATAGTTGGTATCTACATGGTAAGCCTATCGAGTAAGATACTAGGGAACTCGATGTCAATTTCAATGAAGTCATAGACTTAGGATTTGTCAATCCTCAACCATACAATGCTTTTGATACAATGATAATTGATGTTGCTACCCTTCCTTTAATTCTAATGTTATTGAAGAGGACCAGAACCCAACAGCTGCAAAATTATATGAAATGCTGAATGCAACTGGTTAGGAGATCTGGCATGGAAATAGATATCATTCAAAGTTATCTGCTATTGTGATTGAACATTAAATCTAAACACCATTTATCTGAACGTGCTTATGATGATATTTTTCAATTGATATCCAAGTTACTACCACCGGACAATGTGATGATTGATAGCTTCTACAGCACCAAAAAATTAGTTCAGGGATAGGATCTACCAGTAGAAAAGATTCATTGTTACGTTAATGGTTGCATGATATACAGAGGTGAAGATGGTGAACTTGCAAGTTGCAAGTTTTGTCACCATTCCCATTTCAGGAGACCAATGCATGGATCTCACAAGGAGAAAACAAATGTTCCCTATAAAAAAATGTACTACTTTCCCTTGGCTCCTCGATTATAGAGATTGTTTTCATCTAATGCCATAGCTAAAGAAATGAGGTTGATTGTTGAGCATGAGTCTGAAGATGGTGTTATGCATCATTGTTCGGACTCTAAAGCTTTGAAATATTTCAATCAAACTCATCCTGATTTTGCAGTTGTGAATCAAAATATTCTACTTGGTCTTTCCACTGATGGCTTTAATCCATTTGGTCAATCCGGACAATAATATTCTTCATAGCTGGTTATATTGATGCCAAACAATTTGCCCTAATGAATGTGCATTAAAGATTAATATATGCTTTTATCTATAATTGTGCCAGGGCCAAAGAATCCAAAGGGAAAGTTGGATGTTTTCTTACAACCTTTAATTGCAGAGTTGAAAACATTGTGGGAGGTGGGGGTATGTACATATGACATTTCAAAGAAGCAGAATTTTCAAATGAAGGCTGCTCTAATGTGAAAAATTAGTGATTTTCCCGTATACTCAATGTTGTCGGGATGGAGTACTACATGGAAGCTTGCTTGTCCTCATTGCATGGAAGATTAATATACATTTACATTGAGTAAAGGGGGCAAGACATCATGGTTTGACAATCATAATAAGTTCTTACCAAGACATCATCAATTTCGAAGGAATAAAAATTTTTTTATGAAGGGTAAAATAGTGGGAAAAGTTGCACCACATGTCCGATCAAGAGAGGAAATATTAGTGCAAATTGAGCAATTAGGGTTGAAGAAAGTGATAGAAACTGATGTTGAGTCCACGAATGCTTGTATTTTCAAGAGTTACGAATGTGGATGGAAGAAAAGAAGCATCTTTTGGGATTTACCTTATTGGAGTACAAACCTTATTCGACATAATCAAGATGTCATGCATATTGAAAAAAATATCTTTGATAATGTCTTTAATACTGTTATGAATGTTGAAAAAAAAAACAAAAGACAATGTAAAGTCTAGGGTTGGAATAAAAGAGTTTTGTTGATGAGTAGAGTTGCACCAAAATGAGAGCACATGTAAATATCCAAAAGCTACTTATACTTTGGATAAGTTAGGAAAAGAATTGTGTGAATGGTTGAAAGAACTTCGATTTCTTGATGGGTATGCCTCGAACATGGCAAGATGTGTTGATATGAATAAGCTCAAATTATTTAGCATGAAAAGAAATGATTACCATGTGTTTATGCAAAGGATAATTCCAATAGCATTTTGTGAACAATTGCCAGAGAATGTGTGGTCATCTTTGACAGAGATGAGTAACTTTTTTAAAGAACTTACATCTATAGTAATAATAGTGGAAGACATGAGGCGACTTGAAGATGAAATTCCTATTATTATCTGTAGGCTTGAGCGTATATTACCTCCAAGTTTTTTTGATTGTATGGAGCATCTTCCCATTCATTTGACATATTAAACAAGGATAGCAAGTCATGTTCAATACCAATTAATGTGCCCATTTGAGAGGTTAGCACAAAAAATAACTTATATGAATTTGATATGTCAATCTAATTTAAAATGACATAATATTTTATGTAGCTTGACAAAGATTATCTTTAGGTACCATTGAAGGTTGAAAAATAATGTGTGCAATAAAGCAAAAGTTGAAGGTTCTATATGCAATGAATATTTGGTTGAGGAGACATCTTCATTTTGTGCTCATTATTATGAGCCATATGTCAATATAAGATATCGAAGAGTGCCAAAAAATCTAATTTTCATTGATAAAGATGAAACTCAAGAACATGAGGGGATGCTTTCCATATTTAAGCATGGGGGTAGAGTAAATTGCAAGAAAAATTTTCAATATCTTACTCCGAATGAATATCATGTAGCTCGCACGTAAATTCTATTGAATTGTGAAGCAGTAAAGCCCTATATTTAGTAAGTATTTAAAATTCTTAAAGAAATGATTGAAAACTAATTTATATATGCAAAATTGTTTATGCATTTCCTAAAACTAATGGTCATTTGCTATAGACTATTTGTTGCTAGATAAAGAGAACATCAACCATATGTTGAAGAAGCCATAGTTGATGCTAAACTTGATAAAGACTTTGCATCTTGGTTTGAGGCACATATGAGTAATAAAAATTCAACTATATATATATATATATTGTTGGATTTAGTTACCCATAATTCTTATAACTATTTTTTTATGGGCTCATGATCCGATTTCGAATATCTCCAGCCAATTCAGAAAGGACCTTGCAAAATATCCTTTATGAGGTGTTAAGGTGTTTCCTAGATATTATGTGAATGGATATAAGTTTCCCAATTTGGGACATGGATCAAATAAAGCAACCATGAATAGTGGAGTGTGCATAAAGGGTTCTAATTTTAGTGCAATAGAATTGGACTTTTATAGTCAACTAATGGAGGTTTTACAGTTGGAATACCCTAAATTACTACGGAAGAGAGTCATATTATTCAATTGTTAGTGTTTTGATCCGACACCAAGTATAGGTACAAGAAGTTGCCCTGAGTATAAGCTTGTTGATGTGAACCACACAAAAAGATTCAATAGATATGAACTATTTATTCTTGCGGAGCAAGCAATGCAGGTCTATTATGCATCTTATCCATGCACAATAAAAAACATGTGTAATTGGTGGGTTGTTTGCAAGATAAAAGTTCGAGGAGTCATGGAAGTAGCTGAGACATCAAAAATTTTGCTATTAAATGCAGGAGCATTTCAAGAGGATGTCATCAAAACCCATTATATTGATATTGTAGCAGACAAAGAACCTAAATCATTAGTTGATCACAGTTGTCCTTTTGTAGACATTGAGGATATAGAACTTCAAGAAAATGAGGAGGTGGAACTAGAAATAGAGTCAGGTGAAGAATATGAAAAAATAGATGATGATGATGATGATGATAATGTGACAATATTGAAGATTAAAGCCTTTATATTATTGTGACATTATGAATATATTTATAATATTGTTTTCAATTACTAGTATTTTTTTCTTGCATATGTATGTACGCACCATAGGCATGTTCATTATAAATGTCTTATTTTGTAATAATGTTCATTGAAGGTATGAGAGGTGGCCATTCAGCAAGGAGCAGAGTTAATCCTGAAGGTCATCAAGGAGTAATTGAACTATCTGCACAAGCCATCCTACCTACAAGCACTGCCCCGCCAGCTTTAGGTTTGACACCTACCTTCAATGTGGAGAACTTACCACCACCTACCTCACAGACGGATCTGTAGTCTTCTACCACATCAGCACTAGCTAGGTCATCAACTACATGTGGTATCACATAGATAATGAATATACAAATAGTTGATAGAGAGACCATGCATGCTTAAAATGTTTATTATTCCACTTATTGTTTTTTGGTTGGTTACTATACAAGATAATTTATTTTCATATGAGATTTAACATTTAATATTCTTTTGTAATTTTTAGAATAGATTTCTTTCAAGTGCTTCAATGGACATTATTAAGATTTTCAAGCATAGACTATAAAAGGAGGGCACAACATGAAGGTTGGTGCCTGCCAATACTAAGGAGTTCTATTGGGATGAATTTATGGTATTTCATATGTACTTGTTCACTTGTTACCATTACACACTTGACAAGATTCTTTTAATGTATTTATGTAACCTAACTGCTATTTTGTTGGGTTGTTGCATGTATATGATTCACCTTTCAAATGTGGTGAAAGTGTACGTGTTTGATGATGATGAAAATTTTTTTTTTGTTTTTTGTAGCCAATGTTATGTTGGTATTGCTGTAACAATGAAATTTTTGTTTCATTAATTACAACTTTTTTTCATTCTTAAAGTCTTCTTTTTTATTCGGAATATCTTTGTTAGATTAGGTTCATTATGATAGCTTTTTTTTCCTTTTTAAAGAGATGTTTGGCAGCAACGTTTAGCTGTCATCATTCCTGTAGCTACCAAAACCTTTTCTAGAAACTTCTTGTTCTATATTTTGTGAGAAACTTGTAGCAACTGATAGGATTTCATTTAGGGTTGAGTATGATTTGTTCATGTTGGAAGTTGCTTTCTGTGGCTAGCTGGTGTGAAAATTTGTTATGTTTTTGGTTTGATCATGTATTTTAATGTATATGTTGAGGGCTAAGTTATAAGTGCTTTTTGTGGAACCTTATTTTCAAATAGTAGCAAGATATGATGATGTTAGGGCTTCTTTGGTCCACAAAAAAAGTTCCAATTAGAAGTTAGATATCCGTAAAAAAAACTCAATTGCCATGTGTATTTGGTATTTAATTTATTAGATAAATTTAGTAAGAAATTTTACATAAATGTGGATAATAATTTAGATTAGATCATTTTAAAAGGAAGGGTGTATATTATTTCTAGTCCAAATGGTAAAAAAGGAAAAAATGGGTGAGACACTTGAGGTATAGATGTCTGATTCAATAAGTAAGCTATCAATTAATGAGGTTACTTATTGAACTCGCCTTTATTGAACCAAATTAATTATGACAAAACAAATGTTATGGATATGATAAACTAGAACATATTAATGTTTAGGAAAAATGTAGCTATAATAGTTGTATATAATGTTTTAGTACTGAGATGCATATTAGCCTATGTATGATAGAAACTACCCTTCTATTCATCTATTCTAGCATTAAACTTGAAGAAGAAACAAAATCATGAAGAAAATACGTTGGGTGGAAAATATTTTGCCATATATAGGTCATGGAAGAAAGCATACACCTAAATATAAGAACAAAACATTGACTATATTTACACAAAATACATTTTTATCAATATATGTATGCATATAAATTGTTGATGAATTGGAATCATAGATAAAGCAAGCATCCTCTACTCTACTCTAACTCAACCTATGCATTTAATTATGGCTAACAACACTTCTGCTTGTTGCTCGTAGCAAATAAATGCTACTTGTTACTGGCTAAAAAAAATTACTGCTTGTTGCTGGATGCAAAAAAAAATTGTTGCTTGTACTTTTTAACAAAAAAATATAGCTTTTTGACAACGGTATATGGGTCTTATTTAAATATGTGTGTATTTATGTGTCCATTAATTTATCATGGATAAATGGATGTTGATGGTGATGGACCCTTTGATCTTATTTGTATGTTGATGTTGTTAATTGAATGTGACTTTTTTTAGGTTGCTCTGCTACTAGCCTTTATGTTTCTTACCTCATCATTTTATGGGGATTGCAAATTGATTATTTATAATTGTTTTGGTTTTTGGTAGCTAAGCTTAAAATAATGTAGTGTAAGTTCAATTCTGAACAACCAAGAATCCATACACATGCTAAAATGTACGTGAATAGTCTTTAGTTTCATTTGATATAATTTTTAAGCAAGTAGCCAATAGGTGGTGTAGTATTCATTTGATAAAATATTGAGAAGCCAATAGGTGGTCTAGGCAATATAAGGATATAAAATAGGTAAAATATTTATAAACAAAAGCAAAAAGAGACACATATCTTGATAAGGTAACCTGAATGCTCTATGGAGCTGAACTTGTGTTATGCTTAATAAGATAGCATAAGTGTTAGAAAAGAGATTCTATAGATGTTTGATATGATGGTATAGTATCTAATTTGGATTAGCTCCCTTTTTCTTTATTTTTTTCAGATTGGTTATAGTGTGGTATTAACATGAAATAGAACATATTGCTTCCATTTATTATTCCACACTCTCTTTGAAAGTTATGATGCATGAAGATGTTATTGCTTTTAAAGTTAAAATATTTGATTATTTTTTGATCTATTGGTCTAAGATTAGAGAGAAAGTGATTTTAGTAGCAATAGGAGTAACTACATCTTTATATTTTAACATTTTTAGCCCCTTGTAATTTGTTCGTGTGCTGCCTACAAAAGAAAAGATGGTTTAAGTTCATTCAAACTTGTTAAAATTGTATTATTTCAAAATCACATTGTGCTACTAGTACTGTATGTTGTTATGCATTTTTATTTGTTGAAATATATATGTATATATTTTTCAGAAAGCATGTAACTAGGATGATTCAAATGATGCATTAGTCAAGAGAACGTTTTATAGGGTGGTAGGAAAGTGTTATGGGGATTGGTTGTGCAAGATGCGAATCGAAGGGAAAAAGAAAGATAATATACCAGGAGATATATGGGAACTGGCAGCAACATTGGAATACTCCTGAATATGAAAAGAAACGTGAACAAGCTACTGAAAATTGTCGTACAGAAAAGGGAGGACTTGGCACTGGTCTTTCCACACATATAGGTGGCTCTAGATCCACAATTCAACATTGTATTGCTTTGGTAAGAATTTTATTAATATTTTTTTAAATAACATTTCCTCATCATCTCCATTTGTAATTTAGCGACAGATTTAACAACGGATTTTCTCGAGCTAATAAAATCCGTATTATAGTGATGAATTTTCTCTAGCTTATAAAATTCATAATTTAGCCACGAATTTAGCCATGCTATTTCCCCAACCAATATTTAATTATATAATTTTTTTTATTTATTATTATTTTTAATTTTTTATTTAATTTTGTTTATTAAATGTATGTTATTGGTCTATAGATGAGCAATCCTTGAAACACACATTCTCCTAGTAAAATCATAAAAAAAATGATATTATAAATAATTAATTTAAAATATATAAAAATACAAAAAAAGATTATATTAATAAGGACTAAAATAACTATTTTATGATGTAATAGTTCTTTGAAAAATTATACAAAAAAATTATCTAAAATTTTTAATTAAGAAACTAAATAATTTAAATTATAGTAACATTAAATAATTAATTCAATTAGTATTAATTTTTTTTCGAAATTTTAAAAATTAAATTAACATACATTAAAATTTCTACTACTTTAAATGTAAATTAATTCATTGTAAGATAAAATAGAAAATATTTTCAAAAATATCTGAATTGACGAATAAACTAGTAAATATTAATATTATTATAAATATTTAAAAAATTCTATGATTATAGAAAACTTTTAATCAAATAAATAATACAAATTTTGAAAATCTTGAAATATAATAAAAATATAATTTTTTCAATAAAGTTAAAAGAAAATAAAATAATAATTATAAATAAATACATAGATGTTTAATCCTACTAAAATTTATAAAAATTAAATAAATGAGTAATATTTTTACAATTAGCTTTTAACATTATGTTTTTATTAATATAATAAATAATACTTTTTTTAATTATCTTCTCTCTCTAAGTAATTTTTTGAATTTTAAAAATTATAAATGATATCAAATAATATGAAATTTTATGCGTTTAAAATTATTTTATATTATCTTCGTAAAAATTAATATGAATTCTTAAAAATTTATAACCAAAATATATAAATTTTTATATAATTTTTAACATTAAGAATATTTTATAACTTTTAGGCGAGTAGCTAGAAGACAAATCATCTTTTCATTTATGTCTTATTATATGAAGTTTGTTAATTTTGTACCTATTTGATATTTTTTTAAGTCAATACATTTTTATTACTATTATTTATATATTTATTGTTTAGTTAATATTATAATAAAAAATTGTAAGGTATTTTTTTTCATTTGTACCTTGCTACACGCACATTAAATTTGTTGAAAAAATTCTGATAGTAAATAAAATTAATGAGTAATTTTGTATTATATATATATATATATATATATATATATATATATTGTTTATTTAATGTTTTAAGAATTAAAAATATAAATATTTTTTTAAAATATACATTCTCTCTATTGACTTGACGTATCTCTAAAAGAACCAAATTCCTCCGCATTCTGAAATCTATCTCTCGATGCCGATTCAACTAAAATTAATTCGAGGTTTAAGTTTTAATTTGGTATTGATTTGAGATACATTTATACATTTATTCTTCATTGATTATCTTGGATTGCTTAATTGAAGAGTAAGCATTTTTATTCTATTTTTATGTTTCCTAATTTCTTCTTTAATCACCATGGTATGCTTGGATTTCGTATGTATACTTATTCGTATACATGCATCATGTATTTGTGATATAATGCGTTGTCATTGTGTGGTTTTTGATGGTCACCGTATACAAAAACAATATATAAATAGTATATATACTTAGGATTGCCGACTTGATATCTACAAAAATAGTATACATCAATATGCATGTGTATTTTATACATAACTAGTATACATACTTAGGTATGCCGACTTAATATCTACAAAAATAGTATACATCAATATGCATGTGTATCTTATACATAACTTGTATACATACTTAGGTATGCCGACTTAATATCTACAAAAATAGTATACATCAATATGCATGTGTATCTTATACATAACTAGTATACATACTTAGGTATGCAGACTTTATATCTACAAAAAAAATTCAAAAATGTGTAATGATTGAATTCAAAAATAAATTAAAATAAAATAAATAAAATAATAGTTTAGCATGTCAAATTAAATTAAACTAATTATACTCGATTGAACTAGTTTGAACTATTCTACCAACTTCTAGAAAACTCAATAATATTCACACATGTAATTGAAAATAATTGAACAAAAGTTTCTCAAATTCACTTTGAAATGTTCTCATGATATGTGTTGTTGTGTGCTAGGAACACTAAATCACATTTATTTATAGGCAAGATTCCAAGTATTTTACTTTTTGATGCAACATTTAGTAAGCCAACCCATAGCTTTCATATGTCAAGTCAATCCTTGGCAGGTATACACATCATTATATAACAAGCACACTTTCAAGAACTTGGCATTAATGCACGAGAACACATAGTAAGTACATAATCAATACTTATCACTCATGTAAGCCAAGACATGGAAATCATACGTGCTAACACATGATATTCATGCAAGTAAGCATGTGATAAGCTTGCAAGTCAACATATGATATAAAAATATGTATTCTTATTAATGTTTTCATATACTTTATTGTCATTTTCCTACATGATTCATTTATATTATTATGGGTGCGCTTATATTTAACAAAGATTATCATGGTGTGTGTGTGTGTGTGTGTGTGTATAAAGATTTATATTTTCCATGTATCTAACATTTTGTAAATTAAATTTATCTCAAAATTATCTCAAACATAATTACTTCATATTTTTGTTTCTTGAAATAAAACACTTATATTTCTAATAATTTCAATATTCCTTCAATAGATGTCTCTTAGTGTGTGATTCCTTGTGATCTTTCTTATGTTAGTGATCAGTGGACTTGTTGAATCAAGTTTAGTAATATTAAAATAATGATTTCATACTGATATAATAAATCAACATATAGCAAGGTGTCATGGATACTCAATCTAATATAGCATAAAATATATGACCCAAACTTTTTAGTGCATATTTACTTTCAAGAATAATATTTTTAAAAACAAATTCCATGGTAATAATAATCCGAACATCTTTTCGTTATAGAAGCAGTAGTAAATGGCCATTCAAAGTAACTTCCTGCTCATGTGGAAAATGGTATAAATAAAGTATTTCTTCTCTCTCTCTGTCTCTAAACATCATTGCTGGTCATATTTTAGTTATCTGTTGAAGTTGTATGACTATATATAAATATTTGTATAATTATATATAAATAATTGTATAACTTTATAACACTATATTAATTGAATACAACTATATTTGTAAGTATGTATACATATATGTAAATCTATATATTTATTTATAACTTTATATATTTATGTATAACTATTTGTATTGAATATATCTATATATAACTATATGTTTAACTATATAAAAATATTTATAGTTATATATACTATATGTATAATAACATATAACTATAAATAATTGTATCTTATTATATGTATTGCTATAAAAACTTTATACATAACTATATTTAAATATATAATTTACAACTTATATTTAATATACATTTGTATATATTTGTATTCAAAAATGTATGTTACTATATCTATACCTAAACATAAATATAGGTATAGATATATAAAATAATATAAATAAATATATATACCTACATGTATAAATAAAGTTTAACTATATTTATACATGTATTTACCCTCAAATTTAGTGGTAAATAGTCATGATTTGATAACCATCATAAGTTTCTACCTACAAATCATCCATTTCAAAGAATTAGAACTACATTTCAAAAAAAAATAAAATTGTGATGACAGTTGCACTAGCAGTTCGTTCAAGAGATGATATTATGACAGAGATTCAATGTTTGGGTTTGAAGAAGGTAACTAAAAAAGAAGCTACTGGAAGTAATGGACCAAAAAGCAAATAATTTGGTTGGAGGAAACATAGTATATTTTGGGAATTGCCCTATTGGAAGTCCAATTTAATTCATCATAACTTAGTTGTAATGCATATTGAAAAAAGAGTTTTTGACAATGTTTTCAACACTATCCTGAATGTAGACGCAAAAACAAAAGACACTTTAAAATCAAGACAAGAGCTGAATGATTACTATCGGTATCCTGAATTGAAACTGAATGAGGAAATAGGAAAATTTCCTAAAGCTTGCTACACACTTGATAAGAAGGCAAGACATATATTATGTGAATGGGTTTAAAATTTGAAATTCCCTGATGGATATGTGTCAAATATGGGTAGATGCATGGATATGAAGAATCTTAAGTTATTTGGAATTAAAAGTCATGACTGTCATGTATTTATGCAGAGATTAATACCAATTGCATTTCATGAATTACTTCCACTAAGTTTTTGGAAGGTCCTTATAGAACTTAGTTTGTATTTCAAATAGATAACTACAACCACAATCAAAATAGATGACATGGTGAGACTGGAGAGAATGACATTCCACTTATTATTTGTAAGCTTGAACAGATATTCCCACCGAATTTTTTTGACTCGATGGAGCATTTGTCAGTCCATTTGGCATATGAAGCAAGGATTGCAGGGCCAATATAAGTCATATTGATGTATCTTTTTGAGAGGTAAATACATATAATTTGATGTGTTTTATTATTTAGTACTTTAAGTATTATTGTAATTTAATCTAATTGAAACCTAACATAATGGATATAAGTATCTTCATAAATTGATATTGAACGTTAGAAACAAGGTAAAAGTTGAAGGTTCAATTTGTAATGCATATTTAGTAGAAGAAGCATCATCATTTTTTTCTTATTAGTTTGATATCATGTCAATACAAAGAATAGAAATGTGTCACGGAATTATGAATGTCATGTGATGGTAGAAGATGATTCTATGGACAAACTATCTATATTCAAGTACCTTGGAAAAACATTAGGAAGAGCAATGAAAAGACGTATGACAGATGAAGAGTACAAAGTAACCCGGAGCTATGTTTTACTTAATTGTGAGGAGGTTACACCATATATTGAGTATTTATACCCAAAATGGTTGCATGTTTAATCATAGTTTAATTTTATCTTTAATAGGAATTATTAAAAATTGATGTACATTTTTTTCTCTCATTTTATATTTGTGTAGTATTTATGTTGAGCAATTAAAATATAGGCATCCAGCAATTTCTAGCAATGATGTCGATTATAAGCTAGAAACTAAATTTGAGAATTGGTTAAAAAATTATGTGAGTATAATTATGTTTTTTATCTTTGAATTATTTAATTTATTAGTATCTTATATTTGTTAATATCATTTTTTTTAATTTATCTCATAGGCAATTGAACATCAAATGGAGATTCAAATATTTTCATTTAGAATCTAAGTAATGGCTCGTTTAGATATGTGACAACCTATTCTAGGTATTTTGTTAATGGATATAAGTTTCACACAATCGGGCACGGTTCTTCTAAAATAATAATGAATAGTGGTGTATGCATTAAAGGCTCATGTTATAGTACAGATGAGATTGATTATTATGGTCAACTCAAAGAAGTTATTGAGTTGGAGTATCCTGGACTCAAAAATAACAGGATTGTATTATTTATATGCGAGTTGTTTGATCCTACACGAAATGTGGGCTCGAAGATCATTCGGATTATAAGCTAGTGGATGTTAATAATAAACACAAATATAATCGATATGAGCCATTTATTATGACAGTTCAAGCTACTCATGTATATTATTGTACATATCCGAGTTTATCTCATGATAAGAGAGATTGGTGGGTAATTTGCAAAAATCAAAGATAGATCTAAATTTGAATTACCAACATCGCAGCAAATTAGTGCAGACTTAAAAATTGCACTAGAATTCTAAGAAGATGATATAAATAATTTTGAGCCTGTGAATATCGATGAAGATCCAGAAAATTTATGTGATTAAAATGGTGACACCATAGAAATTGAAGATGATCAATTTCTATCTGAAGATGAGTTCGAAGTTCTATCGGAATCAGACGAACTATTAGAAGATCCACTAGAGTATGATAGTGATGCCAATAATTAAATTATTATATTTTTATTATAAATTTAAACTATCAAAGACTTTTTTTATATTTTACGGAAATCTATCGGTGTGTTTTATTCGAAAATGCATGCTTGTTCATCATATCCATATTTTTTGTTCTATGTTTTATTTTGTATAGTAGATGGTTCCTAAAAGTCATGGCCGTGGTGGAGATGGGCGTGGACACATAAATAAACCAAATTCAGCTAGTATGTTATATCATGTTGCAGAATTAGTACCATCTCATAGCCACCATATCCAGACTTCAACATCGTAATCACCATCTCCATTTCTATCACCATCACTATCATTGAGACCTCTACTATCACCTTTATCAGATCTAAGCCCACCATCCATTGTGCTTCCTGCACAGACTTTTGATCCATCTCTATCTTCTGCATCACATTTTACATCGATTGTTCCCTCATTTACAATACCAACAACATCATCAAATGTTGAGCGTTCCTCTGCAATCAGTGTAAAGTTAGAAATTGAGATTGTGGATAAGAGGTAAAAGAAATATATAAAAAATGACTAGAAAAAAAATTTTGATATTACTGTATGTGGTTTTTTTATATTGTTATGATTTGCTTGTTTTCAATGTTATTTATTTATTTGTACAGTTTTATTCAATCTCACAAGTGTTTTACTATAATTACAAAGGCTTTCAAGAAAATGGATGATTCTAAAGCTTTCTCCCGAAAGAAAGTTTCTGAATCGACAAAACAGTAATATTTTAATGACTTTTAGTTAAAAATAACAAAACAAAAGAATTGAAAAATAATTATCTAATTACTTAACTTTTATGTTGGTTATTATTCAAATAGTAAATAATTATGTTCTTGTTATTAATATAAATTCTTTTGTCATTTTTCTATTTATAGAATCAGTGCACATTGGCACCCAAATTTGATGGAAAGATAAAGTCATTATGGAAGATCAAATCTGCTCAATGGTATTCTAATTTTGTCCATAGATTATTTTGAATGAAAAATATTTATTTTATTTTTTGTAAATCTAGAATAGTTTTTTTCTCTATTTTATATCAAGACCTAAAGGAGGAATGTGTGATAGCTGCTCATCAAAAAGTTGAGGGTTCTATGGTCCTTCAACCAATTGACTATGATTCTATTTATTTGGAGACAATAGGAGGTCGAAAGAAGTAGCGAGTGTACCGAATCAGCTCTAAGGGAGTGGCATTTTGTTGTAGCAAGCATACATCTAATTCATCTATCTTAGCAAAGGTGGATGAGGCGGTCAAACAACAAGCATTGGAAACAAATGAACATATTGTAAATATGGAAACCGAAATGAAAAAGAAGGATGAACAAATAACTAATTTGATGGAAGAAATGCAAGAAATTAAAAATGTAATGCAACAGTAGATGTCCTATTTGGAATTACTTTTAGAGGCATTGGCACAACAGATAACATTCTGAGATCCAACTGTGAATCCTCACAGGAGAGGCTAGCATTCCCTCCAAATTATGAGGATGATTGAGTATGAGAATTATTAATGAACTGTTATTTATTTTTGTCTATGTGTAGCAAATAATTATGATATTTTTTTGCAAGTTTCAATTTTTTTTATTCTGGTTCTGTTCATTACTTGTTTGATTAACCAAATTATGAATCTTTACAGGACACATTATGTGAGACAAAAGAAAAAATCTTGATTCAAAGCATCCAGACAATACCACGGTCCTTCCAATGCATGGGTCCCATATTACCGATTTCAACTTTATCAAAAAAAGGTTTAGCTTATATAATCTTTATTAATTTAAAACATTATATTTTTGCACTGTCTTTATCTCTAAACATAATTACTAGATATCTTTTGGATTTTTGTTGAACTTGTATGACAATTAACTTTAATTTGTGTTTGTTCATGTCTATAATATTTGTTTTTATAAATCTATGAATATGTTTTTGTGTCTCTAAATTTTTTGGGTAGAATTTTAGCCTATTATAGGTATGTAAAAGCCTATTTTCAGCAGTGGCAGCGATGGTAGTGACAACATTGGTGGTTTCAGAAGTGGTAGCGGCGGCAGTGATGGCAGTAGTGGCAGCAGTAGCATCGGTGATAGCGGCGGCAGTAGCAGCAGTGTCGATAGTAGTGGCAGCGATGGCAGTAGCACTGGTATCAGTGGTAGCAGCGGCAGAAGCGACAGTAGCGGCATTAGTGGTAGCAGCGATAGCAACGACATCACCGGCATCAGTGGCAGCCAGGACAATGGTGGTGGTGGCGGGGTGGCAGCGACAACACCGGCAGCAGCGACAGTGGCAGTAGCATCGGCAGTGGCAGTGGTATAGGTAGCGGCAGCGATAGCAATAGTAGCGGCAAGAGTGGCAGTGGTAGAGGGAGCAGCAGCAACGACAACAATTGTGGTATATACATATGTATATAGTCACTATATATGTACGTATAATACTACAATATTTTATGTACATATATACTGAGTATATATATGTACTCAGTATAAATGTAAGAAAAATACGATAGTTTAGATGTACATATACTACTGTAATATATGTACGAGTGAAATGTTAGTATATATGTACATATTTACTGCAGTAAAATATTTTTATCAAAATATAGCTTTTTTTATTTAATTTGATTTGATTTGGTGGTTTAAATTTCGTATAGATATGGTACCGCATTGTTTCCCATTCGAAGCTTGTATAAGTGAAGACATATTTTAACAAACATGATACACAGTGACTCGGACAACATTTTCATAGCAGAAAGTTGGTGATCGGATGAGCAAAGGGAGAGAAAGCAATGTCAATACATTGATAGATTATACTTTATGCAGAGTCGGAAAATACATTGATTAATAAGATGTAATATAATTTTTATTATTTTTTTGTTTAAGTTATTTAAAATATTATATTAGAATAAGTTATTAAATGAATTTTTTAGTTTAATTTTAAATTTTCATTTATAGTTTATGTTTTTATTAAATTTAATTTAAAAATATTAAATTATTTAATTAAATTCTTGTCGAAACTGTATGACAATCAACTGTAATTTTTGTTTGTTGATATCTATAATAACTTTATTTATATATCTTTGAATATATTTGTATTTCTCCAAATTATTTGGGTAGAGTTTTAGCCTATTATATGTAAGTAAAAGCGTATTATCAGTATTGGTAGTCACGGCAGCGGCGGTAGCAGTGACAATGACGGTAGTGGCGGCAGTGGTGCCAAAAGTGGCAAAGGCGGCAGCAATAGTTGTGGCGTCGGCAGTGGGGACAACGGATGTAGTGGCAACGGTGGCATATGTGGCAGCTACGGTAGCAATGACACTGACTATAGTGAAGGCATCGGAGGAAGTGGCAGAATCAGCGATAGTGGCGACAGCGGAGGCAGCAGCAGTAGCAACGACAGCAGCGGTGGCGGAGGCAGCATCGGTAGCAACAGCAGGGAAGGCAGCACCGGCAGTAATAGTAGTGGTAGCGGTGATAGTGGAGGTAGCAGTGGTAGCATCAGCTACAGTGGCAGTGGTAGTAGTGGCAGGGGCAGTAGTGAGCGGTAGGGGAGGCAAGGTTAGTAGTGGTAGTGGGAGTAATAGGAACGACAACAAATGCAGAATATACGTATGTATATAGTCGGTATATATGTACGTATAATTCTGTAGTATTTTATGTACATATATACTGAGTATATATGTACTCGGTATATATGTACGCATAATTATGCAATTTATATGTATAAATACTGTAATAATATATGTACAAGTGAAATGCTAGTATATATGTACATTTTTGCCGCAGTAATATATATTTATCAAAACATAGTTTTTTTAATTTATTTTGATTTGATTTAGTGGTTTAAATTTCTTACAGATGTGGTACCGCATGGTTTCCCATATGAAGCTTATATAAGTGAACGAATTTTTTAACTGACATGAAGCACCATGACTTGGATAGTTTTTTCACAATGGAAAGTTGGTGATCGAAGGAGCAAAGTGAGAGAAAGCAATGTCAATGCATTAATAAATTATACTTTATGCATAGTCGGTAGATACATTGATTACTAAGATGTAATATAATTTTTGTTATTTTTTTAGTTATTTAAAATATTGAATTAGAATAACATATTCAATGAATTTTTTTTTTGTTTAATTTAAAATTTTTATTTATAGTTTCTATTTTTTATTAAATTAATTCAAAAAATATTAAATTATTTAATTAAATTTTAGTCTAAGCGATATGACAATCAACTTTAATTTGTGTTTGTTCATGTTTATAATAACTATTTTTATATATTTGTGAAAATATTTGTGTCTCCAAATTTTTGGGAAGAGTTTTAGCCTATTATAGGTATGTAAAAGCCTATTATCAGTAGTAGTAGCAGTGACAGTGGCGGGAGCGATGGTAGCGGCGGTAGTGGCATCAACGAAAGTGGTAGCGGCTACAGTGGTGGCAGTGGTAGCAGTGGGTGCTATAGTGGCGGCAACAGTGGCAAGAGTGGCAGCAGCAGGAGCGACAACATCAGAGGCAGTGGTAGCGGCTGCTTCGAAAGCAGCGGTGGCAGCGGCAGAAGCAGTGGCTACACCGGAAGCAGCGGTAGTACTGAAAGTAGCGGTAATAGCGCAGAGGTGGCAACGATAGTAGCAGCAGTAGTGATAGCTGCTATGGCGGTGGTAGCAGTGGTGACAGCAACAGCTACGACATTCAGTGGCAGCACCGGTAGCGGGGGCAGCGGCGGTAGCCATGGTAGTTGAGGCAGCTGCGGTAGCTGTAGTGGTGGTGACAGTGGCAATGGTATTGGCAGTGACAGTGGCAACAATAGCAACAGCAAGAGTGGCAGCGGGAGTAGCAACAATAGTACCAAATAAGGTATAGACGTATGAAGAAAGTCAGTATATACGAACATATAATACTACATTATTTTATGTACATATATACTGAGTATATTTGTACTTAGTTTATATGTACACCTAATATTGTAATTTTTATATACATATACTGCAATAATATATGTACGAGTGAAATACTAGTATTTATTTACATATATAATACAATATTATATGTATCAAAACATAACTTTTTTTAAAATTTGTCTGAGTGGTTTAAATTTCTTACAGGTATGATACCTCATTGTTCCACATACAAATCTTCTATAAGTGATGGGATCTTTCACTAGACATTACGTGTCGTGACTCAGACATCTTTGTCACAGTAGAAAAATGATGATCGGAGGAGCAGAGGGAGAGAAAGCAACGTTAATAAATGGATATATTATACTTTATCCATTGTCA
>JAREIK010003266.1:110384-127884 GCA_029783825.1 Sapria himalayana
ATTGGTCACTAAATTAGATGGAAATAGCGAATCGAAATTGCCGACAATTACCGACTATTTAACGACCAAAATATATTATCATTAAAATTAGGCGGTAAGTGGACTTCCAAATACTATAGATTTTTTCACACCGACCCTTAACCAACAATAATTTGGTCAGTAATTCATTGTTTTATTGTTTGATTTATAATATCATTTGCCGAGTCATTCAAACCTAAAATCATCAAAACTCCGTCATTTTTTCGAATCATAGTCGATGTAAGCACGAAATACAAAAATTTGATATTTCTTCTAAATTTAGGTAAGTTTTTCTTTATTCTTCTCCTTCAAATTGATTATACACATCTTTGTTCCTCTTAATTATATATAGACAATTAAAATTTCATTTTTTAAGTATATTCAAGTATTAGGTTTTATTTTCTCCTCCTAATTTCTTAATTTTTGCTTCAATTTCATTTAATCTATCATGATTTTGACTCAACACAATTAATATAACTATAATTTACATTTTTAAAATTTGTTCATCTACTATTTAGATTTTTAGTGATTTTAATTTCATTTACATGATCTTTGCATCTGAATAATATTAATGTTAATGGTTTATATTTATATAATCGTATGATATTATGTATAAATCTATACATTAATATATATAATGATTTATGTTAATCAAACTTTTATTTAATGTTAATTTTAAATGTATATAACAATATATATAAACATTTATACATTTATATACTCGTATGATATTATGAATAAATGTCTATACTTTAATATATATAAACGTATTACTTTATAAATACACATTGATATGTTTAGTATAAGCATATAATGTTATATATAAATATTTATACATATGTATTAATGTTTATAAATATCTATACAAGATTTACATTAAAATACCAATTTATATATTTTTTATATAAAAATTATGTATATTAAATGATTATACAATTTTGTAAATATTTATATTACATATTATTTTTTATATAAATATAGAATATTTATAATGTTTATATAAATGTGATATATATACTATATATATTTATAAAGTGTTACATATAATATAATAATATTTAAGTAACTTTTATAATAATAATTTATTCACAAATATTATTTAGATACATGTGTTTAATTATATAATCATATGCCATTTTATATAAAAGTATTTATAACTATATTTATAATAATGTAAACTATTTTTATAACTATATTTATAACTTTACATAACTAATGTGTACCTATATAATAATGTATAACGATAATTATAATTCTATATAACTATATTTCTAAAAAAATATACTATATGTATACTAATATATAACTATATATAATTATATTTTACGAAATGTATACCTATAGAATTGTTAATTATTATTATATCTTTAACTACATACATATTTATAACCATATGTGTATAACTATATATAAATATATGTATAAATATGCAACACTCTATATAATTAAATATAACTATATTTGTAACTAAATACACAAATATGTATTCATATAATTAAATTAAAATATTTGTTTATAACATTGTATATATTTATGTATAACTACTTATCATTACTTCTATAAATATATCTATATATAACTATTTGTTTAATTATATATAACTAATTATAACTATATATATTATATGAATAATAATATATAACTATAAAAGCTTTATACATAAAAATATTTAAATATATACTTTACAACTTATATTTAATATATATTTGTATATATTAGTATATAAAAAAGTATTTTACTATATCTATACCTATACATGACTATATGTATAGATATATAAAATTGAATGAACAAATTTATAAAACTAATGTATAAATATATGTTTAACTATATGTGTAACTATAGTTATAATTACATGTATAAAAACATACAATATTATGTTAAACTACATGTGTATAACAATATATAAATATTTATATAACTAAATAAATATCTATATAATATATATAACTATATTTTTAACTATATATACATATATGTATTAATATAATTAAAGCAAAATATTTTTTTTATAACGTTGTTTATTTTTATGTATAACTACTTATAACTACATGTATGATATATCTATATATAACTAATTAACTATATATTTAATTATATATAACTATTTATAACTATATATATATTATATGAATAATAAATATAACTATAAATAATTGTATCTTACTATATGTATAACTATAAAAGCTTATACATAATAAAATTTAAATATATACTTTACAACTTATATTTTAATATATATTTGTATATATTAGTATATAAAAAAAGTATTTTACTATATTTATACATATACATAACTATATGATATATAAAATTAAATGAACAAATATATAAACCTACATGTATAAATATATATTTAACTATATGTGTACCTACATGTATAAATATATATTTAACTATATGTGTACCTACATGTATAACCACATTTAACTATATTTATAATTACATGTATAATAACATACAACATTATGTTAAACTATATGTGTATAACTATATATAAATATTTGTATAACTAAATAAATGTCTATAAAATAATATATAACTATATTTGTAACTATATATACATATATGTATTAATAAAATTAAAGCAAAATATTTTTTTATAACATTGTTTATATTTATGTATAATAACTAATAACTAATTGTATGAATATATCTATATATAACTATATGTTTAATTATATACAACTATTTATAACTATATATATTATATGTAAAATAATATATAACTATAAATAATTGTATCTTACTATGTGTATAACTAAAAAATTTTTATGCATAATTATATTTAAATATTAAATTTATAGCTTATATTTAATATATACTTGTATATAGTAGTATATAAAAAAATATTCTACTATATCTATACCTATACATTACTATATGTATAAATATATAAAATTAAATGAATAAATATATAAACCTACATGTATAAATATACGTTTAACTAAATGTGTAACTATATGTATAACCACATGTAACTATATTTATAATTACATGTATAACAACATACAACATTATTTTAAACTATATGTGTATAACTATATATAAATATTTGTATATCTAAATAAATGTTTATATAATTATATATAACCATAATTAGAGACAATCGCATTTGTTAAATAAAATGGTTTTTTTAACTAGTTATGAAAGATGATCGTGAATGGACATAAAAGGGTAGATTAGTGAATGAAATGTTTTGTAATGAATGGGGGAATAAAGTTGATGAATTTGTTGAGTTTGCTTTGAGACATCCTGAGTGTGTGAATGATGGTACAGATATACGGTGTCCTTATACTTTAGTTAAATGTCAGAATAAAAAGTTTTTGAATGTTGAGATTGTGAAGATACATTTGTTTAGAAATGATTTTGTTGTGGATTACAATGTTTGGATATACTATGGTGAGAAGCAAGTCCACCATAGGTGTTCAAGTTCATCACGTGTGTCAGTAATCATTTTTGTTTTAATTGTTAATCACTTTTGTTTATTTCATTGCCTTATGTATTTGTTTACAGATATTGCATGTGGATGAGGCAGAAACAGCATGTTGCAAGGTCGTACGAGTTATGGTATAGGCAGCACAGCCTCAGGTATGCCCGAAACTGGTAGAGGATCATGGGTAGATGAGACTACACAGTAGATAGAGAAGGTTGTGAATGTACCACAGTAGCAGCATCAGGTGACTGATCCACATAATGGTCCTGAGATTTTGATGAATAATCAAAAGATATGGGAGGATAAGATGAAGATGTTGCAGAGTCTTCCCCAGAGCACTATATAAATGAGAGTCTCCCTATTACTTAGTTTGATGCTACAATTGATAATCCGTAAGATATAAAACTTAACAAATGATTTATCAATTTATTATTTTATTTCTTACTTGCTAATATTTTTTTGGTTATAAGATGAAGTTAGAGTCGTCTTGTTCTATTTCTAGAGTTCTGAAGATAATTTTTAGGATGTCCTTTAAACCTAATAGACATTATTGTTTATTTAGGAAGTCACTCACAGATAGAGACCAATTGATGATATGGAAAGAATTTAAGGTAAATATTACAACCTAAAAATTTTTACATCTTTTATTTATTCTTTTGTTCATTGATTAAAAATTTTTTTTATATAATTGCAGAAAGTTTATAGGTGGACACAGCCAAAGGAGGTAGTCAAAAGTGTGTTCTACAAACATGCTGCCAATTGATATAAAGATAGTGTGTATGATATCATAGATAAATTATTGAATAAGAAAGAAAAAGATTCGAGTGTCTCGAACCATGTTTTCAAGGAGTGGCGAAGCAGATGAAAAGATACAGATTATAGGAAGAGGTGTTATAAATAAAGCAGCAAATCATTGCTTAGAGCGAATTGGTGTGGGTAGTGGTATGTCTACACACACTTGTGGATCTCGTTCGATGCGTGAGCATGATGAGCATTGGTATTATATCTAATTTATACTTTTTATGTTTATTTCTTTGTGAAATGTGTTCAATTATGCCTAAATTTCATTTCTCATAAAATTTTTTTTTTCAATAGAATTAACATTTTTTTGTGTGTAATTATAGACATGCAAGGAGGGTAAGAAGCCCAGTGATCCTTACTTATTCAGATACATGCACACGAAGGCTCATGATGATCAGACTTTCATTGGTCAGAGATCTCGTGCAACTAATGTAAGTTTCATTAAAAAAATTAACATTTTTTTGTTTGAATATAAATTGAAATACTTTTCGTACATTTTTATTAGGCGAGATATGAGGAATTATTAGCTTCTGCGACTCAAGCGTATTCTCAATCTGCTTAAGGTTCATGTGATGGTGTAATAAGTAGTTCTCATTCATGAGCTCCACTAGTTGATATGAATTAGATTTGGTATGCGGCTTTTGATGGTAATGAGAAGATGCCCGTCTATGACATCAGTTCTTCGACATCATTATTCTACTCACTAGACGACCAGACAATGAAGCTGAATTTTTAGGACCAGTTTCGAATTTGTTCTCGAAGATGGATGAAATTTTAGGACGGGATGCGTAATGAGATACAATATCAGTTTGCCGGTACCAAGCGACGCATGATCGACCATGAGGATGATAGGGATGAGTTGCGTATGCATTTTGACTGGCTTACAAAGAAGTTTTAAGAAGGAAGACTACAGTTCAACCATGATGATCTACCTTGGATTGTTCGGCGTAATGCTCCAGCTACAACATCTACTCCATCACCTATAGTAACACCTGCAGCAACTACATCAGAACTAGCAGTAGCAGACAACTCTAGCTCAGTACCTGACATCTCACCGTGTGTACCAGAAATGTCGCAGCATAATGATTATGAAACTAGGTTGGATGATTGAGTTTATTACACACATTTTTTTCAATGCCTTAAAACATTGATTATGGATTTCATTTTTTATATTTTATCTTGATGTATTTAATATATATATGCAGTATATATAGTTATTTCCTGGAGTTAATTAGATTTTTTTGTTGTGATATTTGTATATGTTTCTGCAGCAACTGCATTAAACTGGATGTTTTTTAGGATTTTATTTTTTGTGTTTTATGTTCCAGTTTCTGCAGAAACTGTTGCAAAACTACAAACAAAAAGTTTCGATCGGTAATTACCGACCGAATTGCGACCAAACCGACTGAATTTTTTTAATATCAATGTCGGTAAAAGGTCACCAAATGGTCGGAAATAATTTTGGAGATCTATTACCGACCAATAATTTTAAAAGATTTTGGTGAGTTTTTGAATGCAATTTTTTCAATAATTACCGACCTTTTGGAGACCGTTTACTGACCAAGTCCTTTTCGTCGGAAACTGGTTGGAATATAGTCGGTAATTATTTGTCGGTGAATGATCGATAAATGGTCATTAATTATCGACGATTTGGAGACCATATTCCGACCTAGTTATTTTGGTCGGAAAATTATCCGAAATAGTCGGTAATTGTTTGTCAGTAGAGGGTCACTAAATGGTCGATAATTTACTGACGATTGATTTTTTGTCGATAAAAAAATTATCAACGAACAAAATTGCGACAAAATATTTGGTCAGTAAATGGTCAGTATTTGAGTTACCGAACAAAAAACAATGAATTACCGACCAAATAATTGATCGGTAATTTGGTGAAATTTAGTAGTGGATACATAAATAGATAGACTAATAAATTGACATATAGATAGACATATAGATAGGAAAATATATAGATAGATTGACAAATAGATAAACAGATGGATAGACAAATAGATATATAGATATATATACATATAGTTAGATAGATATATAGATAGATAGATAGACATATTGATAGATAGAACATATCTAAATAGTTATATATTTAGATAGATAGATATATAAATATACAGATGATCATTAAGTAAATAGTTGTATATTTAGATAGATAGATATATAGATATACAGATAGATAGTAAGAAAGAAAGAAAAAATAGAAAGAAAGTTAGATAGGTAGAAAGAAACATAGATAGATAGATAGTATATCAAGAGATAGTTACATTGATAGATAGGTAGAAATAAATAAATAATATATATATATACATACATATACATTAAAAGATCAATATATATAGATAGATAGATTGATAGATAAATAGATAGACATATGGATAGACAAATATATAGATATATAGATATATGTGTATGTGTATATATATATATATATAATTAGACATATAGTTAGATAAATATATAAATAGATAGAATTATTGATAGACATATCAAATGGCAGATATATAGATATATAGATAGATAGATATATAGATATACAGATATATAGTAAGAAAGAAAGTTAGATAGATAGTTAAGTAGATAGATAGATAGATAGAGCTAGAATGATAGATATATAAATAAATAAATAAATATATACACACACACACACACACACACACACACACACACACACACACACACACACACACACACACACACACACACAATCACACATCAAAATATAGACATAGAAAAAGATAGATAAATAGAAAATTGGAAATATGAATTGATAAATAGATAGATAGATAGATAGTCAAATAGATAGACATGTAAATAGATAGATACACGAATAGATAGAGAGATAGATAGACATATATATATAGACATATAGATAGAAAGATAGATAGATAGATAGTTAGATAGACAAACACATAGATAGACAAAAAGATTGATATATAGATTGTGATATAGTAGATAGATAGATAGACAAATAGATAGACACAGAGATAGATAAATAGATAGAGAGATAGATCGACAGACAGATAGATAGATAGATAGATAGAAAAGTAAATATATATATAGATATATAGAAATATATATATATATTTATATTTATATTTATATTTATTTATTTATTTATAGACTGAGATATAGTCAGACAGATAGATATACAGATTGATAGATAAGTAAATAGAAAGATTTATCGATAGGCTGATAGATAGATTGAAAGATAGATTGGTAGATATAAAAAAAAAGATTGATATATAGCATGATAAAGAAATTAGTAGATAGATAGATAGATATATTAATAGATAGATATATTAATAGATAGATAAAAAGATAGAAAGATAGAGAGGCAGATAGTTAGATTATTCAAAAGATAGTTTGAAAGATTATTAGATAGATAGATAGATAGACAAAAACATAGACATATAGATAGATAGTTAGAAAAATAGATAGATAAATATATAGATAGATAGAAAGATCGGAAGAATGATACACTGATTGATAGACATATTAATATATAGATTGATAGACAAATTTATAGATAGATTTTTAGAGAGATTAATACATAGATGAAAGAGAGATTGAAATAAAGAAAGATATATGGATAGATAGACAGATATATAGATAGATAGTTTAATTGATCGTTAGATAGACAAATAGATAGATTGATTGAAAGCCATATAGGTAGATAGATAGTTAGTTAGATAGATAAATAGATAAATAGATAAATAGGCAGGTATATAGAGAGATAGATATACAAATTTATAGATAGAATGATAATCAGATTAATAAAAAGATAGATAGGCAGATTATTAGATAGAATGATATAAAGAGTGATAGACATATTGATAGATAGAATAATAAACAAAATGATAGAAGGATTGATAGAAAATTTGATAGATTGATTGATAGAAAGATTGATAGATAGATTGATACATCGATTAATAGATTGATAGACAAATAAATATACAAATAGATAGACAGATAGATAGACAAATAAATAGTCATATAGATAGATTGATAAAAAGATAGGTAGACACATAGATATATAGATAGATAGAGAGATAGATTATTAATAGACATATAATTAGATAGATAGATAGATAAACAATTATATTGACAGATAAATAGACAAATAGATTGATAGATATATATATTTATATCTAGAAAGATAGATAAAAAAATAACTAGATAGATATATAGAGAAACAAATACATAGATAAAGACACATTTAGATAGAAAGAAAGATAGGTTGACAAATAGATAGATAGACAAATAGACAGACAGATAGATATAAATATAAATAAATTTAAAAGAAAGAGACCTAGATTGACAGGTTGATAGATATAGAAATAGATAGATAAATTGAAATATATATAGATAGATAGATAGACATCAAAATTGACAAAATGATAGATAAAAAAATAGACAGATAGATAGACAGATTTATAAACTGGTAGAAAGATAGATTGATAAATAGATAGATAGACAGAAAGAATGAGGGATAGATCAACAAATTATAAAAAATATAGATTAACAGATAGATAGATAGATAGAAAGTTAGACAGATAGATAGACAAATAGATAGACATTTAGATAAATAGATAAACAGATATATTTAAAGATTGATAAATATATAGATAGATTGATTGGTAGACAGATAAATAGAATGATAGATAGATCATTACATAGACAAATTATTAAACATATAGATCGATAGATAGATAGACTTAAAGATAAATAGATAGACTTTTTTCTCTTCCCTCCAAGTATTTACATAAAGTAGAGAATAAATATTCATAATGAACCATGAACATCAAACAGCTAGATAGTCTATCATAAGCATTAAAAAAAGGAACAAACACCTTAACTAGGGCTACAAAAATCATCTTTGTTTGTTCGAAATTGTGTTGAACCTGGAAACATAAGGCACAAGAAATTTGTAACTAGATTTTACAGGATGAAAGTTCAACACACACACACACACACACACACACACACACACACATGGATACATACATACATGGATACATGCATACATATATGACCTCCTTTTTATCATTCCTGTACATGTATTTACATAAAGTAGAGCGTAAACACCCATTATGGAGCATGAACATCAAACAACTAGATATTCTATCATAAGCATAAAAACATGGAATTGCACCTTGGAACCAGGGCTACTAAAATATCTTTGTTTGTTCGAAATTGTGTCGAACCTAAAAACACAAGGCACAAAAAATTTGTAACTGAATTTTACAGGATGAAAATTCAATACATACATACATACATGGATACACACACACACACATACATACATACATATATACAAATATATATATATATATATATATATATATATATATATATAAGAACAAGCTAAAATAAATCATTAAATTTTAACATATGAATGTTTGAAATTGCATCATCAATAAAAAACCATACTCATAACCAGATGGAAGACATCCGAAAAAATTATAATTTATTAGTGAGGCCTTGATTTTGGATATCACCCTTAATCAAGAGAAAAGATGGACCTACCTGAACTTACCTAGAGAGAGAATATTAATGAATGCACATCACTATCATACTCTTAAAATATTTAGGAGTACTAAATTATTAAATTATTACAATTGGATATTTGTTTTTCTCTTGACAATTATAATTTGGAAAAGAATATTAATGCTAGATGTTTGATAAATTTTTTCAATATCCTCAAAATAAAAAAAATGCTTAGATGAAGAATACTTAACATCATTTTCACTCCTAAAAATAAGAACTACAAGAAAAGCATTATTCAATAATATCATTGGAGGTTGTACCCAAAATGCAATACCCTTGCTTAGTGCAACATTTATAAGATATTGATATCTCAATAATATTCTTTCAAAAATCAATAAAAGCTCTGTCTAATACATCCAAAATACAAGACATATTGTCCTTTGACAAAGATACTTATCATCACATCAAGACAATGACCTCTAATATATACATACAAAATAAGAACTTCTAAAGTAATCATGATTCACTGGACATGACTTTTAAATCTCACCAAGAGAGAGAGATATAAATGAGCATTAAAAGACTTGATGATCTTAATCCAAAGATGTATATACTAAATGGATACATTCAAAATCTATTTTAAATGATATTTCTATCATATCAGTTGATCCATTTTAGAATAATGAGTCGGACATTCCAATTACATTATATACAAATATATATAATAAAGAGGGACCTAGGGAAAAGATTGATCGACAAGACTATGTTGGTATTAAATGAATTTACATAGCCTTATAATATTGATTTTTGGAACATTATTTCATATGATTAACATGACCACTAATAGGTTATTACTTTCTATGTATTATCACATATATAAAATTCATATTAGTTAGATATAAAAAATACATTCCTTTATAATAATTTATATAAAAAAATGCTTATGTAGCAGTCATTAAGATTTATTGTTCCTGAAAGCTGAGAACACATATATGATATACAGAATATGAAAGGCAATTTATAGCTTCAAGCAGTCTCCCAAAAAATGATTTAATAATTTTACTCAATATTTACTATATTTTGTCATAGAAATAAGTCAAAATTTTCTATTTTTTTAATATGATCAAGATATTTGTATGTGAAAATAATTGTATATGATAATAATGATCTAATTACATGAGATAATCAGTTTGATATATCTAAACTAACATCTACAAACCAAGTTTCAGATATTATTTGAAATATCAGAGATTTTTTTTAGTATTAAGATCAAATACTCAAAAAGTATGACAACTCTTTCGCAGAGAAAATAAAATATATATATTTTATTTGATAAGATATATCATGATGTACATTGTTGGCTTACTACTTGATCTAAATAAAGTTATGTATAAAGCTTTTATAGTTTTACATATAGTAAGATAGAATTATTTATAGTTATATGTTATTATACATATATTATTTATAGTTATAAATATTTTTATATAGTTAAACACAGTTATATATAGATATATTCATACAAATAGTTATACATAAATATTACAAAGTTATAAACAAATATATTGGTTTACATATATGTATACATATATGTATACTTAGTTGCAAATATAGTTATATTTAATTATATAGAGTGTTATAATTATACGAATATTTATATATATTTATACACATATAATTAAACATAATGTTGTATGTTGTTTTAACATAAAAAGATGAATTATTATTAGATGAAAACTTTTTTCATGTGCAATATCTCTCTTATGTCCTGATTCTTATAGTAAAAGTTAAAATAAATGACATTACGGATTCATTTATTCATTTTTATTAATATATGAAATATGTGAAAAATTCTTCTTCTCATTTATATTTTTTCAAGAAACATATTGGAGAAGAAAGAATTATGTCTAACAAATCTTTGTGTTTGGATATACCAACCAGATAAATCTCAACATATTTAATGATAAGTATAATTATAGCTCATAAAGAACATTTGAACGTATAAAAGAACAAAAATAAATAAATTTTATGATTGCACAAAAAGGATAGATAATTAAAGAAGATTGACAAATGATGAGAAGTTTGTATGATTTCTTATAAAAGTTTTATACCACCACATTACATATTTAGGGGTCAAAATATTAAATATATTACTTTTAACACTTATTTTCATGAAGTGAATTGCTTCAAATCATTCTTTTATAATGATAACAAAGCAAAAATATTTTTTTTTGTGATTATGACCATAATAATGAGCATTAGATTTTAAAAATATTGTCACAATGACATGATAAATGTGGTATTAATTGCAATGATATTGTTGGATCCTTGTTATAAGTTAAAATATGTGAAAATTTAGTATTCAAAATTTTTGCATATTACCCAGATTAAAAAGATAATAAGAAATATAAAATCTTTTATAAGTTAATTTACCAATAATATTCATTAACACTATTAAAAAATACTTCTAACTATATTATTAATATTCTCAAAACTCTAAAAATAATAACAATAATAAAGAACACTGATAAATTATTTTGTAACATAAAAAAATTAGGGAATACATGTAAGTAGTCTTACAACTACACTAAGATGTTGGAGTATAAATGGGTACACAACTACCAGTGTATTGTGGTTATTTATTGAATTTAAAACTCTGAACCTCAAACAAGAAATAAAAATGCAGAAATAGAAATTAGATAGATATTCATGAGCACCTACACCACATAATAATAAGAAAAAACATATAATATTGGAACCAAATACCATGGAAAGAAACTTCATGTTAAATAATTAGAACATGTCAACATTCAACATAATTACACATCAAAACCGGCACAACATTATCATAATCGTAGTCGTGCAATCTCTTTGCTCCAATATAAATTATGGTTTTCAAATCAATCCAGCCACATATTGCAAATGAGAATTGTATATAGATTGGTGGGAAGTTATTTAAAAAAAATGAATTAATGTTCATCAGGAATATTCCACGCAATTTCAGGATTGCCAGAACTCCACAAGAATATCTACAGGAAGAATTATTAGTGATGGACATCTTTTATGAGAATTAGGTTTTAGATTAATAATGATTTCGCCATGTTTCTAAAGTGGAGACAAAACAAGCAACATGCCAACATTACTAATGAAGAACGTGTTGGCTACATAATATACTCATCGATTGATCTTGATTCACGAATATACTCAATGACATCGAACATGGTAGTGAATTTTTTTTACAGAGCTGATTATTGGATTATGAATAAAAAAACATGGAATAATGGCCAACTTGATGACTTTATCGGATCTCTACCATGAGTCTGGTTTTTGCCATGGATGATTAATCATTAAAGACTAATGGGGTTTATGGTTTTACAACAGGAAGGATCCCTCCACACTAGAGTTGAGAGAGAGAGAGAGAGAGGCCAATAAAGAGACTTGGAGTTTATTAAGTTTACTAAGTTATAGACTAGTTACAATCTCTAAATATTAAGTTTATTAAGTTTTATTGGGTTTTAAAATTCCATTAATGTTTTAATTTTAAATTATCAAAACATTTAATATACAATATATATATATATATATATATATATATATATTCAAGGGGCGTTTTTTTACTTTATGCATAATAGAACTTTTTTTCAGCTTAATGCTTAATAGTACTTAATAGCATTAAAAATTAGGTTATTTTTTTTAATATTATATTTCTATTAAGAGAGAAAATTTTTCTTTATGAAGGGGAACTCGAAAATGCTAGGTTGAGTATTTTTTGATCCAACATTTAATATATTATATTTTATCATACAATGAATTTTTTAATCTTTTTATTAGTAGAAATTTTAATGTATATTCATTTATTTTTTAAAATATCTTTAAAAATTTTAATAAATATAGAATTAATTATTTAATGTTATTGTAGTCTTTATTAATAGTTATTATAGTGTTTATTAATATTAAATTTTTTTTATATTTATATATTTTTTAAATTATGTATTTATAATAACATATTTTTATAATTATACGAGGATAATGTCTTACACGGATAACTGGTCTATAGACAATGACATACGTACCTTTAATATACAAAATTAAATAAAATATTAAAAAAATTAAATCATTAAAGATTAGTGATGAAAATTATCCCTAGCCCTAATAGTTAGGGAAAAATCCTTAACCAAATGGATATATTTTTTGAAAATTAAAATTTAATGAATAATCGCTTATAATAAAATATAAAATAGTAAAAAAATTCAAATAATTAGTTAGTGATTGATTTTGTCTTGATCTAATCAACTAGAGAAAATCTATCACTAAATTCATCACTAAATTCCCTGCTTTTATTTACGTGGAATTTATGAACATATTAGTGATGAATTATGTCCAGATCTAATTAGCTATGTAAAATATGTCACTAAATCCGTTGCTAAATTCTTGGTTTTTTTGAGTGGAATTTACGAATATATTAGCAATGAATTTTGTATGGATCTAATTAACTAGGGAAAATTCGTCACTTAATCCATCGTTAAAATTATCACTTTTCATTGTACATAAATTTACAAAAAAAAATAGCGATTGAAATTTTCAATTGACCAATTCCATCGCTAATCCATCACAAATTTTTATTTCTATATAAAATCAAAAATCCCTTGCTATTCCCAACCTAATCCCTCATAATTTAGCTATGGATTGATCCATAGCTAAATTTCCCTAGCTAAATTTCCCTAGCTAAATTTTCCTACCTAAATTGATATTTTCTTGTAGTGTTTGACATGAGTGATACTTTATTATAGCATTTATAAAATATTGAAACATTGAAATAATTATATTCCAAGTTTAGTATTGGTATATATGATTTATACAATCTACTCATCATACATGCATTCAATGAAATAATAAAACAATATGGTTGTTGCATATATATCTTATTCTTAAGATTATCATAGAGAAATGTGTTTCTCATGTCTAGTTGATATACATATTATTTGTGAGAAATTATAATAGATTGCAAAAATCTTATCATACCCATTTTGGAATTGAATTTTCATATTTGAGAATTCAAAAAATTGTGTCCATATGAATATATTTGAGAGAATCTAAAGTTAATTAACTATATGAATGATATAAGTGATATTTATTTTGGTTGCATAAAGCTATTTTAAAAATTTTCTTATGATTCTCCTATTTCTTAAAGAATCAATTATGATATCTTTGTCTAATATATTTAGATTGTGATTATCAAGTCTTTTAATCTTTTGGAAGACTCATACCTATTGTTTTGTATGCCTATTATGATAATATCATGGTATGTATTTATATATTGTATCTCATGATGAAAATTGTTGCGCTATTTTTTTTGTTTTTTTTAAATGTTGAAATGATGTTTTCTTAATAATGTTAAATGTATAATAGGATTTATGATGAATATTACATAAAAACATAAATAATATTGAATTTGTGAGTAGTTTTTTAAAATAAAAATTGTCTACATAAAAAATAATTATTTTACTTTTGGTGAACAAAAATCTCTTATCTGAAAGAATAAAATGATTTTGCAAAAACCTTCTTGAAATTGATTTAATATCACTGGCAAAAACACTTTTTGACACTTGTAGAATGTGTTCCCCACCCGAACACTTTGCACAACTCTTACATTGCCTTTATTGATGCTCTGACATCATGTAAGCTTGATGTCAAAACTTATAGGAACCCAATAGGGCTTTGGGTGCATTGGGGAGAAAGAAAGAAAGCGAAGAGAGTGGAGAGAAAAATAAAATAAAAAAAAGATAATATTATTGTAGTAAGAACTCATTTGTTCTTGTTCACCCTTTATTAATAGGTGGTTAACTGTTAATATATCATTATCAAATTATTGATGCCCATTCTATACGTGCCATGCCCCCTCTTCTCATTTAAAGTGATGCTACTATCCTGCTGATAAGCCAAATATTTGTGATTTCATTTAACTAGTAAAAGCATATTTTTTAAAGTAGCTGTTAGTGGTGAGGATGACTCCGTCTTTTTTTAAATGTCACATCTTAAAAGGAATAATAATTGTAGAATGTTGATTTATTTTTATCCCATTGCAAATGTGATGTGTAAAAAATTATAGAATGTTCATATAAAACATGCACTCACTTCCATGGTCATTATATAACAATGGAATATTGAACCATTGTGAGAGATAAAAAGGATGAAATAATTTGATTAATTGCTTTTGATCCTTTTGAAATAATGATTGTCTACCACATCATTTCATAACTACCTAGATGGTACATGCGCCATGGCATACTATGCGCCAATGCCATCGATGATGTGTGATGCACATGTGCTTGCATATGGCTTAGTGTTAGTTGGTGCATGGTCCAGTGGGCAGCGATGCCATGAGATGTGGTGTCGTGGACGTGCAGCCATGGTGCATAACTATTTTGAAGTGTACAGTGTGTGTATGGTGCAGTGAAAATGGATGTGTGGTTGATGCACTGGACGTGTACCATGTGTATGTTTGATATAGGCATGGTGTAGTGCGTGCAACATGTGGAATGTGTTCATTGGGTTCTTTTTTTATATGTATCAAAGAAAGTGATTTTCCCTGTAGAATCAAGTGAGTAAAAACAATATAGTCGTTATGAAAGTGGCCACTACTTTGGTGGTTCCATCACTATTATACTACTATAATAAATGATTAAAATTAAGTGTGTAATGAAAAATATTATATTTAATTTATTTTTATCTAGCATAGTTTTTTTATTTTCTATTTTATCATATGAACTCGTAGAGCAACGTATGACAGTTGCTTTTCAAACAGTTGAGGGTTCTATGGATATTTAAATAACTTTTTTGAAGGAAGAAATTTAGGAAATGAAAGAAGTAAATGATGAGATGAAAGAAATAAAAAAAGCAATGCAATAGTAGATGACCTACAAGGAATCACAGTTAGAATTTTTGATGAGACAGATAGTACACGGAGTTCTAGTAGAGTACCGATGTAAGAGAGCCTAGCACAAATGTACCAGCTAATGATGAATATGATGATTTAGTTTTAAAAGATTATATACCTATGTATTGTTTTTGTTTTAACCATGTAACTTTTTTATTATAATTATTTCTAAATTATTTTTGGTTTTTATTAACTATAAAAAATGGTTTATAGTATATGTTTTTATTAAATTTTAAATAAAATTTTAAAAAATGTAATCAATTTTTTTGTAAAAAAATAAAATTATGAAAATAAGTTTGGAATGAAAATAGAAAAAGATTTTTACCTCGCTAATTTAGTTATGGAATTTTTAATATATCTTGAATCGAAAAATATTAATTACTACTCTTAATTACGATCAAAATTAGTAAGGAAAAAATATAATTAGCTAGGGAATTTTCGTCGTTGAATGATTTGCTAGAAACTTTTTTTTTCTCATTAATATTTTGTGAGGAGCACTTTTAATTTAGAATTTATTTTTATCGATAATATGTCATTATTTTATTTTAGGGATGCAATAAGCCCTAATAGTTAGGGAAATTTTCCCTAGCTATATGGGATTTTTTTTGTAGTGAGATTCATAGATAGATTAATAGATAAATTGATAGATAGATTGATAGATAGATTTGAGAGAAATATAGATAGACAATGTGATAAAAAGATATATAGATAGAGATATAGATAGATAAATAGATAGATAGATAAATAGATAGACAATTAAATAGATAGATAGTTGATAGAGAGATAATTAGATAGATAGAAATATAGAAATA
>JAREIK010003266.1:130384-136340 GCA_029783825.1 Sapria himalayana
AGATAGATAGATAAAAAAATAGACAGATAGATAAATAAATAGATAGATAAATGGATAGAAAGATAAATAGACATATAGATAGATAAATAGATAGTTAGATACACTTATAGATAGATAGATAGATAGAAAAAATAGATAGATAAATTGTTAGACAAATAAATAGATAGATATATAAAAAGATATATAGATAGATAGATAGATATATAGATATATGATTGATATATATATATATAGATAGATAGATAGACAATTCTGTAGATAGATAGATTAACATATAAATAGATAGATAGATAGATAAATATAAAGGTAGATAGATAGATAGATACAAAGATAGATAAAAAGTTAGATAAACAAATAGATAGACAGATAGATAGAAATATAGATAGATTGATATATAGTCATATATATATATATATATATATATATATATATATATTGACACATATATAGATAGATAGATAGAATTGTAGATATATGGACAAATAAATAGACATGTAGATAAACAAATAAATAGACATGTAGACACATATATCTATCTATTTATTTCTCTATCTAATAATATATCTATCGAATTGCCTATCTATAAACATGCTAGGCAACCACAGTATAGTAACCATGCCGGGCTAGACACTACATGGTTACTATACCATGTCGTATCTTTCCCACCATAGTAAACATGCCAAGTAAGATAGATAAATAGATAGACAAATAGATAAAAAGATAGATAGATTGAAATATAGATAAATAGATAGATAGATAAATAAATAGATAGATAGATAAATAGATAAACATATATATGGATAGATATATAGATAAATAGTTCAATAGATAGATAGATAGAAAGTTAAATAGATAGATAATTAGCTAGATAGATAGATAGAAAAATAGATAGATAGATAGATAGACAAAAATATAGATAGATAGACAGATAGATATATAGATAGACAAATAGATAAACAAATAAATAGACCGTTAAATTTAGCATTAGATAGACAGATAGATAAACATATAGATAGACAGATAGAAAGATTGTAAGATTGAAAGAAAGATAAATAGACAAATAAATAGTCAGATAGATTGATAGTTAAATAAATATACAGATATATAAACAAAGATTTAAACTACAATAAAATATCTATTTAGCTAGGAAAATTTTGCTAGGGATTAATCCTAGCTAAATAGTGAGACATTAGCTAGGGAATAACAAGATATTTTTGATTTTACATTGAAATAAAAATTTTTGATCGAATAGCGACAGATTAGTTATGGAAATGGTCGATTGAAATTTTTCAACGTTATTTTTTTCATAAAATTTCTACGCAATAAAAAGAGAGAAATTTAACGACAGATTTAACAATAAATTTTTCCTATCTAATTTTATCCAGACATAATCCATCACTAATTTTTTTTTAGATTCCACGATTTGAAAAGCAAAAAATTTAGTTATAGATTTAGCAATGGATTCTTCCTAACTAATTAGATCAAGACAAAATCCATTGCTAAATAATTATCTGAATATATTTTTTTAAGATTTTATATATAATTGGAAGAAATTATTTCTTAAAATATTTATTTTCTTAAAATACATGCATTTAGCAATGGATTTTTCCTTAGCTATTTAGCCTAGTGATAATTTTCATCGCAAATTTTTAATAATTTAATTTTTTTAGCATTATTTATTTTAATATTTTATGTAATTTTCTATATTAAAAGTATGCCATGGTTATAGATGAGCAATCATTGAAAGACACAATCTCCTTAAATAATTATAAAAATATGATATATAAATAAAAAATTTCATAAATATATAAAAAAGATGAATATATAATTTATATTAAATAAGACTAAAATAACTATTATTCTGGTTATAAATTAATTACAAAATTATACAAAAAATTTTTCTGGAATTTTTTATTATGATATTTAAATATTTATTTTAAAAAACATTATACAATTTATTATATAATTATAATAATTTTGAAAATATTATAATTAATAAATTATTACTAATGAAAAGCTATAATAAATAATTATTTGATTAAATAAAAAAATTTTATATAAATTTATGAATTAACAAATAAACAAGTAAATATTAATATTATTTCTATAATCATAAAATATTTTTATGAGTATAGGAATCCTTTAAAAAACTAATGATGAAAAGATTTGAAAATTTTGATTTATAAAAAAATTTCAAATTTTTAATAAAATTTAAAAGAAAATAAATTGATATTTAAAGATTATTACATAGATGTTTTAATTAAATCAAAAAAATTTTAATGATTTAAAATATAAATATCTTAGTGTGGTTATTAAATTAACACTTCAAAGATTCAAATTTGTAAAGACTAAAAGATTCAAATTTTATATCTTTATAATTATTTAATATTATATTAATAAAAAATAATTTGAATTCTTAAAAATTTATAACCTATATATATATATATATTAAATACTTTATTAATAAGAGAGGAGAAACAAAACGTACTACTAGAGCAACCTACAAAATCTACCTCTTCTCTTTTTTTTGATGGCTAAATATTGGATTTGGATATTCTCACACAACCAATCTTGTGGGAGTGACAAATGGGGCACAAGGTAAGACTTAAAGAACAAGACCGACACAAACACAAATGTTTACAAGGCAGAATCAACCTATAACAAGTTTCTTTATTGCAATTTCTGCATTATTCTTCATTCTGATCATGAGTGCCATGGCAAGATGGTTGAGCTTTAGTACCCGCATTGTTCCGTATTATTGCTACTATAGAACATCAATGAATGGATATATTATACTTTATGCATTGTCTGTAGATAGATTGATGAATAAGATGTAATAAAATTCTGTAATATTTTTATTTCAATTATGTAAAATATTGAATTAGAATAAGAAATTTTATGAATTTATTTTTTGTTTATTATAAATTATTTATAGTTTCAATTTTTATTCAATTTTATATAAAAATATTAAATTATTTAATTAAAAAATTTTAAAATAAATTAAATTATGAAATTATTTTTGAAATAAAAATAGCTAGGGGAAAATCTCTTTCTAAATTAGCAAAGGAAATATCCCTTTCTAATTTAGCTAGGGAACTCTTAAAATTAACGACGGATTTTCCATCTCTCAATTTATTTAGCTAGTGGCTATTTCCGTCGCTAAAATCTATCAACCAACACTTTAGATTGGGAATCTTCCGTGTTATTTTCGTTTAGTGATGGAAAATCTCATTTAGCTAGCTAATATAGTAAGGGAATTTGTTTTTTTTTAGCAAGGAATTTTTCCATTGCTAACTTTTTAGCTAGGGATGCTCTCTGTCGCAAATTTTAGTAAGAAACACTTTAGATATGGAACCTATCCATCGGTAATCCATTGCTATATCCTGTTTAGCGACGAAAAATGCCCATTTAGCTAGGGAATTGTCCCTAGCTAAATGTCATTTTTCTTGTAGTGTTCCATTTTGTTTGGCACTTTCTAACTTTCCTATAATTAACCATGGACTGATGTGTGAAGCTGGGCAACATAGAAGAATATGTTGATGGGGAGTTCACTGGAAATCATGAAGAATTTTTGATTTGGTAATTTAAAATAAGCTCATTATAATCTCGCTGTGTAAAATTTCTAGCAGATGGAAGTTGGTGTTGCATGCGCTAGTCTATTTGTTTATTAGTGGCATAGTGTTGTGTTCTTTTTTAGTTTGCAAAAGTGTTGTGTTCTTTATTAGTTTGCAAATGTAGTATGTTATGCTCCATGTGCAGGTGTAATAATATTCTGTATCTCTGTGGAGTACCAAATGACAAAGAACTAGAAGATGCTGACCATGCTTGAGAGACCTATATGTGTGTATTTTAAGCCCGAGATTAATTCCTTATGTTGTCTTTGATCGTATGTGTATTTGCATTAAAGGACATGTGTGTGTGTCATCTATGGCTCTGTGATTATATATATGTACATATAATACTATAGTATATACGTACGTATATTCTGTAGTATATACGTACATATATACTCGGTATATACGTATGTATATACTATAGTATATAAGTACGTATATACCGAGTATATACGTACATATATACCGAGTATACACATTAGTGGGTGCATATATTTATGTGTAGACATGTATATATTGTCTTACATACACACTCATTTATTCACACACACACACACATGTTTGAATATATAATTGCTCGAGCTGGTCTAGTCATCATCGTGCATTACTTACCGATGTATGTCATAAAAGCCATGAATATTAAACCTTCCCCAAAGCCGTGGCATGGAGATATTTTTGGTCTAGGCCAGCAAGGCAGACAGAGGTTGGTCTTAAATCTTTTAGTAATTGGGTAGATATGTAATTATCACATGGTACAAAGCATATGTATGAGGAAATATGTTTTCTTACTGTAGGTTCAAAAAAGATTGATTCTAATTGTACTATGTCTTAGGATGATGATGATGATTATGATGCTCATGTAGTATCGTGTACTTTTATAAGATTTCACAAAACTGTATTCAATCGGATGGAAAAATGTAATATTACCTGATTTTTATAGGCCGTAATTGCCATGTGGAATATCAGGTCCTATTTTGTGAGAAGCAGCTCGATGCCCTGTCAAAAATTTGTTGATTCTTAAAATGAGTGGTTTGCAAAGAAGTTCATCAGTCAAGCATCATCGCCCACCCCACTTTTATTATCAGTGGCAGTAGTAACATAGTAGCAAATGTGGTATGTACATACATACATACATACTCAGTATATACGTACATATATATTCAGTATATGTACATATAATACTGTAGTTTATATGTACATATAATGTAGTAATAGATGTAACTAGTGAAATGCTAGTATTTGTTTATATACACCATAGTATATATGTATATATATATTGTAGTATTATATAGTTATCAAAACATAACTTTATTTAATTTTTTATTTTGATTTTATTGACAGGTTTAAATTTCATACTGTTATGGTACTGCATTATTCCCCATATGAAGCTTGTATAAGTGAAGGAAATTTTTACAAGACATGATGCACCATGACTCGCACAGCTTTGTCATAGTAGAAAGATGGTGATCGGAGGAGATGAGAAAGAGATCAACGTCAATGCACAGATAGATTATACTTTATGCACTGTTAGTAGATACATTGATGAATAAGATGTAATAAAAATTTGTTATGTTTTTATTTTAATTATGTAGAATATTGTATCAGAATAATTTATTAAATGATTATATTTTGTATTAATTATAAATTATCATTCATAGTTTCTATTTTTATTCAATTTAATATAAAAAATTTAAATTATTTATTTAAATTTTTGGAAAAAAAATAAAATTATGAAAATAGTTTTGGAATTAAAATAGGTAGGAATTTTTCCTTGCTAATTTAGCTATGGAAATTATTATTTTAGCTAAGAAATTTTTTGTCAAAAAAATTTCTTAGCCAGGGAATATTTCCTTCGTTAATTTTTAAAGACAAATTCGTTAGATTGGGAAAGATTTTATTGTTAATTTGTTGTTTTATTTTGTTTTGCGAAAGAAAACCCCCATTTAGCTAGGGAATTTTACCTAGGTGTTTGTGATTTTTCTTGTAGTGTTAGAGAGAAAGATAGACACATATATAGACAGACAGATAGATATATATATAAAAAATTGATAGAAATATAGATAGATAGATAGATTGATTGATAGATAAATAGACTGATAGATAGACAGAAAAATGAATAGATAGAAACATAAATAGATTAAAAGATATATAAACATATAGATACACAAATACATAGATAGATAGAATGATAGGCAAATAGATAGACAGATATATAGGCATATAGATAGACAAATAGATAGATAGATATACAGATAGATAGATATATAGAAAGACAAATATATAGATAGATAGATAGATAGATAAACAAATAGATAGATATATAGATAAATAGACAATAATAT
>JAREIK010003266.1:139620-191106 GCA_029783825.1 Sapria himalayana
ATAGAGGATATAGAGATTTATAGTTAGATATATAGAAATATAGATAGATAAATAAAAATAGATTAATAGATAAATAAAAAGATAGATAAATTAGACATAAGATAGATAGATATATAAAAGGATAGATAGATACACTTATTGATAGTTAAATAGACAAATTGATAGACAAATTGTTACACAAATTGATAGATAGATAAATAGAAAGATATGTACATAGACAGACAAATAGATAGATAGATAGACTGATCGATAGATTGATAGACAGACAAATAGTTAGATATATAGATAGATAAATAATTAAATAGATAGATAGATATATAGAGAAATATTTAGGTAGTTTTCTAGACAAATAGATACATAGATAGATAGAAAGATAAATAAACAAATAGATAGACAGATAGATAATCAAATTTATGGACATATAGATAGATAGATAGACAAATATATATATATATATAATATATATATATATAGTTAAATAGATAGATACACATATAGATAGTCAAATTAGTAGACAAATAGATAGAAAAATAGATAGATAGATATATAGATAGAAAGATATACACATAGATATACAGATAGATATTTAAATAGATAGATAGATACTTAGATAGATAGATAGACAAATATATAGGTAATTAGTTAAGCTAATAGATACACAGATATATAGAAAGATAGATAAATACATAGATATATAAATATATAGACAGATAGATAAATAGATAGATAGATACATTGTAAGATAGATAGACAGATAGATCATTAGATAGATAGATTGACAAATGGATAGACATATTGATATATCGATGTATAAATTGATAGAAACATTAATAGACAACTAGATAGATCAATAGTTAGAAAGAAATATATATACACATTTAGATAGACAAATAGATTGACAAATAAATAGAATGATAAATAGACAAAAAGATAGACACATAGATAGATGGATAGATAGATAGATATATAAATAATAGATATATAGAATGAAGAATGAAAGATAAATAGACATATAGTTAGACATATATAGATATATAGATAGAAAAATAAAGAAATAGATAGATAGATAGACATATAGTTAGACATATATAGATATATAGATAGACAAATAAATAAATAGATAGATAGATAGAAATATATATATAGACAAATAGATATATAGATAGACAGATAGATAGATTGGTAACATATAAATAGATAGGTATATAAATTGACATATAGATATAATATATATAAACATATGGATAGAAAAATAGATAGATAGATAGAGAGATAGATAAAAATAGATAGATAACTACACAGATAGATAGATAAATAGAAAGATAGATATATAGACAAATGGTTAGACAGATAAATAGACAAATAAATAGAAATATAGATAGACAGATAGCTATGCATATAGATAGAATATTTATAGACATATAGATAGACAAATAGATAAATAAATAGATAGATTGACAGATAGCTAAACAAATAGATAGATAGATATATAGATATATAGATATATACATAGATAGATAAATAAATAGATATATAGACAGATAGATATATAGATTGATAGACAGATAGATAAATTAATAGATAGATAAATAGATAGAAAGATAGATATACATATATAGAGTTAGATAGATAGACTATATAAAGACAAATAAATATAAAGATAGATTGACATTTACATAAATAGATAGATAAATAGTTAGATATATAGAGATATAAATAGATAGAAAGATATATATATAGATTCTTAGAAAGATAGACCGACATATAGATAAAGAGATTGATTGACAAATCTATGGACTGATAGATATATATAGATAAATAGATAAATAGAGAGATAGGCAGATAGATAGATAGATAAATATATAGATATATAGATAGAAAGATAGATAAAATATATAGTAAAATAGAAAGATAGATAGATAGACAGATAGATTGAAAGATAGATAAAAAGAAAGAGAGATAAATAGACAGATTTATAGACACATATATATAAATCGATAAAAAAACATATAAAATAATAGATAGATAGACGGATAGATAGATAGATAGAATAATAGACAGATTGACAAATATATATAGTAAAATATAGATAATTAGATTGATTGATTGATAGATAGACATATTGATAATTAGATTGATAGATTGATATATAGATGGATAGACAATTTGATAGTAAAATTGAAAGACAAATTGATAGATTGATTGATAGACAAATAGATAGATAGAAAGATCGATTGATGTATTGACATATAGATAGACAAATAGATATACATATAGATAAAAAGATAGATAGACAGATAAATAAATAGATAGACAGATAAATAGATAGATAGATAGACTTATATATCGATAGATAGACAAATATATAGATAGTTTGATAAAAAAATTGATAGAATATAGATAGATAGATAGATAGAAATGAATGAAAGATAGATATATATATATATATGTGTGTGTGTGTGTAGACATATGTAGATAGATAGATGGTTAGATAAATATATAGATATGTAGATAGATATACATATAGATAAATAAACAGATAAATAGACACATAAATTAGAAAGATAGAAATACAAATAGATTGACACATAGATAATAGATACATATATATATATATATATATATATATATAACGAGATATATAGATAAATAGATAGATATAAAGGTAGATAGATAAAAAAATAGTTTGAAAAATAGATAGACATATAGAAAGATAGATATATAGACAGATAGGTAGATAGATAGAGAGCTTTATACACAAATAGATAGATAGATAGAGTGAAAGATATATAGATATAAAGATCGATAGATAAATTGATTGACAAATAAATTGAAAAATAGATTGATAAATAGATAGATAGATAAATAGACAGATATAAAGACGTATAGAAAGAAAGATTGATTGATATATATGTATAGAAAAATATATAGATAGACGAAAGATAGACAAATAGATAGATAGATAGATAGATATAAAAAAGATATAGATAGATCTATAGAAAGATGGACATATAGATAGATAGACAAATAAATAATCAAGTATTAGATAGATAAATATATTGATAGATAGATAGTTTGATAGAAAGATAGATAGACAAATAGAAAGATAGATAGATAGATAGATAGATAGATAGATAGATAGAAAGGCAGAGACAGACAAATAAATAGAGAAATAGATAGATAGACAGAGACATAGATAGATAAATAAAAAAATAGATAGATAGATATATAAATAGATATATAGATTTATAGATAGGCAAATAGATAAACAAATAAATATATAGATAGTTAGATAGATTGATAGATAGGTAGACCAATAGATATACAGATAAATAGATAGATAGATATCTAAATTAACAGATAGATAGATAGATAGATATAAATATATATATATATATATATATATATATATATATATATATATATATATATATATATATATATATATATATATATAGACATATAGATAAGTAGGTAGGTAGTTAGATAGATAGTTAGATATATAAATTGGTAGATAGATATACATATAGATATACAGATATAGATATATAAGATAGATAGAAATATAGTTAGAGAGATAAATAGAGAGATGTCAAATAGATAGATATATAGTTAAACAGATGGATAGATAAATAGATAGATAGATTGATTTATTGACAGATATATAAACAAATAGAATGATTGATAGATAGAAATATAGATAGACATATAAACAGACATATAGAAAGATAGATATACTAATAGTTAGATAGAAAGATTGTGATATAGATAGATAGTTAAAAAATTAGTTAGATAGAAATGTATGAGACAAATAGATAGATTGATAAATAGATAGATTGATTCATAGATAGATAGATAGATAGATAGACATATTTATATATAGATAGATAAATAGATAGTTATACACATAGATAGACATATATATATATATATATATATATATATCGATAGATAGAAAGATCGACAAATAGATATATATATATATATATATAGAAAGATAGAAGATTAGATAGACATAAAGATATATGTATAGATCGATGGATATATAGACAGATAGATAGATGGATAGATATTCTGATAGATAGACAGATTGATTGATTGATTGATTGATACATGGATTGATAGATAGATAGATAGATATACAGATTGATAAAAAGATAGATATGTAGAGATGTAGACATATAGAAAGGCATTTACATAGACAAATAAATAAATATATAGTTAGACAGATAGACAGATAGAGAGAGAAATAGATAGACATATAGTTATACAAATAGTTAGATAGGTTGATAGATTGATGGACAGATAGATTGATAGATAGTTAGATACAAAAATCGATAGTAAGATAGATATAGATATATAGAAAGATATATTGTTAGATAGATAGATAAATAGTTTGATAGATAGATATACAGAGAGATAGATATACAGAGAGATAGATAAATAGAAATATTGATAGATAGTTAGACAAATAGATAGATTGAATGATAGACATATAGGTAGACAAATAGATATATAGAAAGATAGATATATAGATAAACACATAGAAAGAAAGATAGATAGCCATATACTGATATATAGATTGATAGAATGATAGAAAGACATACATATAGATAGATAGATAAACAAATTTTAAGATTGATAGATAGATAGTTAGAAATATAGATAGATAGACAGATAAATAGACTGTTAGATTGATAGATATATATATAGAGAACTAGAGAGATATATTTATAGAAAAATAGCTCGACGAATAGAATGAAAGATAGATAGACAGCTTGATTGAAAGATAGTTAGACAGATACATATATAGATCAAATGATAGATATATAGAGAGATAGACAAATAGATAGATACATTGATATATTGATAAACAAATAAATAAACAAATAGATAGATAGATGGATAGATAAATGGATATATAGATAGATATATATATATATATAGATATATAGATATATAGATATATATATATATATATACACCAATAGATAGACAAACAGATAGACATACGGATGTACATATAGATAAACAAATAGATATATAGACAGATCGACAGACAAATAGATAGACTCATAGATAGATAGATAGATATATAGACAATTAGATACATAGTAGGCAGATAGATAGACAAAAAGATAGACTATCATATAGATAGAGAAGTAGATAGACAGTTAGACAGAATGATAGATAGATAGACAGATAAATAGATAGGTAGATAGATAGATAGATTGATATATATAAAGATAGACAGATAGATAGATTAATAGATAGATAGATAGATAAAAAGATATATACATATATAGAAAGATAAAAAGACATATAGAAAGACAGATAGATAAACAAATACAAATATAGATAGAAAAAGGATAGATATACAAATACATAGACAAAAAGATATACATATAGATATACACATAGATAAACATATAGATAGATGTATATTTAGACATATATATAGTCAGAAAGATAGACAAATAGAAAGAAAAATAAATAGATGGATAGATTGACTGTATATAAATAGATATATAGATAGATAGATAGATAGACAGATAGATATATAGATAGATAGATAGGTTGCTAGATAGATAGGTTGGTAGATAGATAGATAGATAGTTTGCTAAATAATTAAATAGATTGATAGAAAGATAAATAGACAAATTGATAGACAGATTTATAGATAGATTAATAGACAGATTGATAGATAGATTGATAGACAAATTGATAGATAGATTGATAGACAGATTGATATACAGAGATATAGATAGATAGATAGATAGATAAATATATAGATATATATATATATATAAATATATAGATATATATATAGATAGGTCGACAAATTGATTTATAAAAAGATAGACAGATAGATAAATAGATAGTTAGATAGATACACAGATAGATAGATAGACAGATATATAAATAAATAGACAAATAAATTAATAGATAGAAATATAAATAGAAAGATATATAGACAAACATATAGATAGATAGATAAATAAATAGTTAAATAGATAGATTTACAAATAGATATATAGATTGATAGGTAGATTAATAGGCAGTTAGTTAGATAGATATATAAACCCATAAATACACATTTAGATATATAGATAGAGTGTCTAATAAATAGACAGATTGATAAGTTGATTGTTTGACAGATAGATAGACTAATAGATAGATAGATAGATATAAAGATAGATAAACAAATAGTTAGAAAGATCAATAGTCACATATATAGATAGATCGATAGACATATAGATATATAGATATATAGATATATATATATATATATATATATATATATATATATATATATAGACAGATAGATTGACACATTGATATATGGAAAGTTTGATGGATCAGATAGATGGATAGATAGACTGAAAGATAGATAAATTGATAGACAGATATATAAATAGAGTGATAAAAAGATAGATATACATATAGAAAGACATATAGATAGACAAATAAATAGATAGATAGATAGACAGACAAATAGATAAACTTATAGATAGACAAATTGATAATTAGGTAGATAGATAGATGGCGAGATAGAATGATATATTGATATAAAAAAAATAGATAGATAGATAGATAATAAGATAAATAGATAGTTAGTTAGTTAGACTGATTGATAGACTGAAAGATAGATAAATAGATAGTAAAATAGAGAGATAGATAGATTAAAAGATAGATAGATAGACCTATAGATATATATATATATATATATATATATATTTAGATAGATAGAAAGATAGACAAATAGATAGCTAGATAGATAGAAATATACATAGATAGACATATAGAGAGATATATAGATAGATAACAATATAGATATATTGACAGATAAATAAACATCTAGATTGATAGACATTTAGTTTGATAGATATATAGATAAATAGACATAAAGATAGATAAATACATAGACAGATTGATAGATAGATTGATAAACTGATAATAAACACAAAAGATAATTAGATAGATACACAGACAGATAGATAGATAGATAGATTATTTGATAAATAGATAGATAGATAAATAGATAGATAGATAGATAGAAAAAATAGAAAGATAGATAGATAGATAGACCGACATACAGATAGATAGATATAAAGACATACTGATAGACAAATAGATTGATTGATAGCTAGATAGACATATAGACAACAGACAAATAGATAGATAGACAAATTGATAGACAAATAGATAGACATATAGATATATAAATAGATAAAAAGATAGATATATAGATAGATTTAAAGACAAATAGATAGACTATAGATAAATAGATAAACAAACAGATATAGACAGTATACATATAGATAGACTGTAGGCATATAGATAGATAGAAAGATAGACTATCCTATAGACAGATAAATAGATAGACATATAGACAAAAAGATAGCTAGATTTATAGATAGTGTGATTGATAGATAGATAGGCAAATAGATAGATAGATATATAGATAGATAAATAGATATATACATAGATAGAATGATAGATACAAAGACATATAGAAAGATAGATAGATATATAAATCGATAGAAAGATAAAAAGAATGAAAGAAAGAGAGATAAATAAATAGAAGGATATACTATCATATTGACAGAAAAATAGATAGACAGATAGACATAAAAATAGTCATACAGATAAACATTAAGATAGAAAGATTGATAAATAGATAGATAGACTGACAGATAGATAGATAGATAAATAAATATATACACAAATAGAAAGAAATATAGAAAGATATATAAAAAGATAGAAAGATAAACATATATACACACATATAGAAAGAAAAATTAATAGACATATAGATATAGACAAAGATATATGTATAGATATACAGATAGATAAATGCAAAGATAGACGTATAGATAGAGCATAGATAAATAGAAAGATAGATGAATAGAAAGATACATAGATAGATTCATAAATAGAATGATAGATAAATAGAAAGATAGATAGCTAGATAGATAGTCAGATTGTTACATATTTACATAGATAAATAGATAGGTTGTTGGATAGATAGATAGACAAATAGATAGTTATATATATTGATAAATAAATTGATAAAGAGATTAATAGTTATATAGATGGAAAGATAGACAAATTAATAGATATATTAATAGAAAAATTGCTAGAGAGATTCATAGACAAATTGATAGACAAATTTATATACAGAGACATAAATAGATTGAAAGATATATAGATAAATATATAGATAGATAGACATATATGTAGACAAATTGATTGATAGAGAGATAAATAGAAAAATAAATAAATAGTTAGACATATAGACAGACAAATAGATAGATAGATAGGCAAATAGATTAATAGATAAGAAGGATAAATGAATATATAGATATACAGATTCATATATAGATATATATATATATATATTGAAAAATAGATAGATAGATAGGTAAACAAATTGATAGACATATATATATATATATATATATATATATATAGACATATACATTGCCAGATAGACAGACATATAAATAGATAGATAAATAGATAGATAGATAGAAATATAAATAGATAGATAGATAGTAAGAACGATAGATAGAACGATAGATAAAAAAATATATAGAGAGGTAGATAGATTGAAATATATATATAGATAGATAAATAGATAAATAGAAAGATAGACAGACATATAGATATACAGACAATGAGACATAAAGGTAGACACAAATATAGTGAGACTAATAGATAGAGAGATATACACATATATGACATGCTGATAGATAGATACATTGATACATAGATAGATAGATAGACAGATAGATATATAGATAGATATACATATATATATATATATATAGACAATTAGATAATTAGATGGATAGACATATAGACAGACATATATACACATAGATAGATAGATTGATTGACAGATAGACAGATAGATAAAAAGATAGATAGATAGATAGACAGATAAATTGATAGATAGATAGTCAGACATATAAACAAATAAACATAGATATATATATATATATATGGATAGATAGACAAAAAGACTGACAGATAAATAAATATAAAGCTAGATAAAAAAATAGATAGATAGACACAAATATAGATGATAGAAAGATGAATTGATAGTTGGATATATAGATGGATAGATAGACAAATAGATAGGAGGTTTAGATTGATAGAAAGATGGATTGATAGTTTGTAAGATAGATGGATAGATAGATAGTCAAATAGATCGATATATACACATATAATTAGACACATAGATTGAAAAATATATAAACAAATAGATATAAAGATTGATAGATTGATTGATAGAAAGATTGATAATTAAATTTATAGATAGGTTAATAGGCAAATTGATAGGCAAAATGATAGACAGATTGATAGTTAAATAGATGTACACATTGTTATACAGATAGATAGACAAAAATATAAATAGGTAGAAAGACATATAGATATATCAATAGATAGACAGATAGTTATATAGACATATAGATAGTCAAAAATATAGATTAATAGATAGATAGATAGACAAATAGAGAGACATATATATAGACAAATAGATACATATATAGATATATATATAGAAAGATCGATAGAAAGATAGATAGTCAGACTCATAGATAGATTAACAGTTAGATAAATAGATTGATAGATAGATATATATATGTAGATAGATATATAGATATATATATATATATATATATTGATATATAGACAAATAGATAGATAGATAGATAAATAGATAGATTGATAGATATATAGCTAGGTACATATATTGAGAGATAGATTGATAGATTGATATATAGACATTTACATAAATAGATATATAGCAAGATAGAGAATAAATAGACAGAAAGATTGATTGATTGATAATTAGAGATTCAGAAAGATAGATCGATAAATAAACAAATAGATTGACATATATATAGATAGATAGATAGATAGACAAATAGTAAAACAAATAGATAATCAAGCTGATAGAGAGATAGATAGATAAACAAATAGATATGCAGATAGATAGATAGGTAGGTAGGTAGGTAGAGAGATAGATAGATAGGTAGGTAGGTAGAGAGATAGATAGAAAGAAAGATAGAAAGATAGTTAGAGAGATAGATAGATTGATATATATCTAGATAGATAGTTAGTTATATAGATAGAAAGATAGATATACACACATATAGATAGATAGATAGATAGACTTATAGATAGATAGATGCTCAAATTGATAAACAGATAGATAAATACATAGATAGAGAGATAGATTGACATATAGATGGACAAATAAACATATATATAGCAAGATAGAGAGATAGCTATAAAGATATATATATACATATTGATAAACATATTAATAGATAGATTGTTAGATATATAGATTTACAAATTGATAGACAGATTGATATATAGATAGATTGATACCTAGATAAATTGATAGATAGATAAATCGATAGATAAATAGATAGATAGATAGATAGATAAATAAATAGATAGATATAAAGATAGAACAATAGTTAGACATATAGATTGATAGATAGATAGACAAATAGATTGATTGATTGATAGTTAGAAAGATAGATAGACACATATATGTGTAGATTGATAGGCAGATCAATAGATAGATAGAAAGAGAGATAAATTGATTGATTGATTGACGTGTAGATAGATGGAAAGATAAACGTATAGATAGACTTATAGATAGATGGTTAGATAGATAGATAGATGGATGGATGGATCAATAAACAATCAGATAGATAGATAGATAGATAGACTTATAGATATACAAATAGATAAATAGATATTCAAGTTGATAGACAGATTGATAGATACATTGATAGACAAATTGATAGACAGATAGATAGATAGATAGATTAATAGATACATTTATAGATAGATAGAAAAATTAATAGACAGATAGTTAGATAGATAGAGAGACAAATAATTATATTGGTAGATTGATTAATTGATTGATAGAAAAAAATATATATAAGATATACAGATGGATAAACAGATTGATAAACAGATACATAGACATATAGATAGATTAACAGATAGATTTATAGATAGACAAACATATATATCACGACAAGAAAATGTCTGTTTAGCTTGTAAAATTTAGTAAGGAAATTATTTCTAGCTAATTCACGAGGGATTAGCAAGGGGATAGCAAAAGATTTTTTATTTTACCTTGATTTACAAATTTCTGATGGATTTCTGATAGATTAGTGACAAAAATTTTTTATTGAAAATTGTCCTTGGTTAATATTGTGGTAGATTTTCATGTAAAGAATGGTGGAAATTTTAGCAATGGCTTTAGCGATGGATTATCCCTAGCTAAGTAGATCGAGACAAATTCATCGCTAAATAAATATATTAATTTTTTTATGATTTTATATTTAATTATAAGTGATTATTCCTTAAATGATAATTTTTACATAATATATGCCTATATCTAGAGATTTTTGCCTAGCTATTTGGGTTGGTGATAATTTCTATCGCTAATCTTTAAAGATTTAATTTTTTAAATATTTTATTTGTTTTAATATTTTATGTAATTTTTTATATTAAAGGTATGTCATCATCTATAATTGAGCGATCCTTGAAAGATACATTCTCATCATATAATTATAAAAATAGGATATTTTAAATAAATAATTTCAAATATATATAAATACGAAAAATATTTAAATTAATAAAGACTAAAATAACTATTTTATGATTATAAAATTTTTAAAAAAGTATACATAAATTTTTTAAAAAATTTTTAATTATGAAATTTAAATATTTGTATTTAAAAACATTAAATTATTAATTCTATAATTATAATACATCATTAGATATTTTTAAAAAATAAATGAATATAAATTAAAATTTCTTTTAATAAAAATCTAAAAATAATTTATTGTATGATTAAATAAAAGATATTTACAAAAATATTTGAATTAACGAATACACTAGTAAATATTAATATTATTTAAAGTTAAAAACAATATCTTCTTTGATTATAGAAAACTTTTTAAAATATAATGACTAAAAAATTTCAAAATTTTGAATTATAAATAAAATTTAAAATTTTTTATAAAATTTAAAAGAACATAAATTGATATTTAAAGATAAATACATAGATGTTTGACCCTACTAAAATTTATAAGAATTAAACAATTGAGTAAGATTTTTACTTTTAGCTTTTAATATTCTGCCTTTATTAAAATAATAAATATAACTTTTTTTTAATAATCTTTCACTTTAAGTAATTTTTAGAATTTTATAAAATATAAATTAATACAAATAATATGAAATTTTAAGCCTTTAAAATTTTTTCATATTATCTTTATAAAAATTAATATGAATTCATAAAAATTTATAAACATAATATATATATATTTATATTTTTAACATAAAGAGTGTTTTATAACTTTTAGGAGAGTGGCTTAAAAACCAGTCATATTTTCATATGTGTCTTGCAATAGGAAGTTTACAAATTTTGTAGCCATTTGATTTTTGTTTCTAGTTATAAGGTTATACATTTATTTTTTGAATTTATTTATATTCTTTATTGTTTTATTAATTTGATAATTAAAAATTATAAGATGTTTGTTTTTCATTTGTACATTGCTACACGAACATAAACTTGTTGAAAATATTTTATAATAATAAAAATATGAGTTTTTATGTATTTTCTATATTTATTGTTTATTTAATGTTTTGATAATGAAACATTAAATTATTTTGGGAATTTTAAAACTTCAAAACACTATTATTCTGTGTTCACTTGTTGTCGAGACTATAGTGTCAACTCTAACAAGCATAAAACTCCTCCGTAGTTCGCCCCTCTCTCTTTACATGGATACATCCTAACCTATTAGTAGATTAAGCGAGATTTCCTTCAGCTATGAGTTTCTTTTTTATTTGAGGTACGCTTTATAACCTAACTTTTCATCGATTATCTTAATGCAAGAGTATGTGTTAGGATTCTACTGTTTGTTTTTTCGAAATTCTCCTTCTACCCTAAATATTACTGTATAGTGCATTTTCAATAGAAATTATTTAGTAGATATTTGTGTATATATGATAGTGTGTAAAGTCAATTTTTGCCATAATTATATAAATGGCTAAGGATCCTCCTCATGCACATAGTATTAATCTAGATGTCCATGGCAAATCATTACAAGTACCAAAATCATTAATAACCATGGTATGCTTGGATTTCTTATATTAACTAACTCATGCATATGTGATATAATGCTTTCTCATTGTATGGATGTTAATATTGCATAGTAGGTATGCAGGCTTGATATCCATGTTTATTGCCACTCAGATAGTCTTGTGGTTTTGGATGTTAATCACAAAATAGGTGTTGGTATTTGTGTTGAGCAGTGTGGATGTGCAAATTGCTTGTTGGCTATTGGCTATTGTAACGGATTTAATTGGGAAGTGTCCTAATGCAACCTAAAACAGAGTCAATTATCCTTTTACACACTAGTTTTTTACTATATATATTTATATTATAGTAATCATATAAATAATGTATTTGTAGTAGTTCAATATTTTGAAATATGAATTATGAATTATCAAATAATTATTTTATAATATTTTTCTCTTAAGCAAATGGAAACTATTCTTTCTAGTATTTTATCTTTATTTAATTAATTTAAAAATTTCTCTCTAATTCATCATGTAGTCTAAATAATTTTCAACCTAAAACTTTATTAGTTTTATCAATTTGAATAATATCATATGTGAAGAATATATATCAAGATATCATTTTCTAAATATATTTTGTCAACTCACTTAAAATCAAAATAGATATTTAGTGTAATTTTACAAAAATTAAAAAATTTATTTAATATATTTTCTACAGGGTAAATACTTGTAAAAATATTATTTTTCACAATGATATATATTAATATAATAAATAGGTACATTTTTATTTTAAGCACAAAAAAATTAGTTTTCAAATAACTTTATCATATGTAGGTATGTTTACCACATAATTGATTTTCTTATACAAATTATAAAAAATAAAAATAAAAAACTATATATATATATATATATATATATATATATATATTTATTTATTTATTTATAAGTATATTATAGGATAAATCGTATGATATATGATAGTAAAAAAATAAAAAAAATAGATAAAACATGATAAAAAAGGGGATATTATGTTAAAAGATTATACAATGAAAATAATTATAATATCACCATTTTTTTTAACTTTTAGGGACCCAAATCAAAATTATTTATGATTTGGGTCATTTTTTTCCCAAAATCTAAAACCCATAATTACCCTTATATTATTAGATAATAAATTATATTTATTTATGCATATACTTGTTATGCTCAAACACATATTTATGCATGAAATGCTGTGCATATCTTATTTATGCATAAATATTATGCATAAAAATGTTATCCATAATGTCTTTAAGCAAAAAAATATTTTTTATGCATAATAACACTTTATGCATAGCATCATGTTAAATGTATTTCATGTTTATGCATATAGCAAAATGTTATGCATATTGTTTATGCATCAACATGTTAAGAATAAAAACATGTTCATGCATTAAAATGTTTTGCATCATCTATTTATGCATAAACATATTATGCACAAACACATTATGCATAAAATTATTATGCATATAAACACAATAAGTAAACATGTATCATCCATTCACTTATCCGTCAAATTGTCTTATAGTTATATAAGTGTTCCTACATTATGTTAATTTTAATATCTGTAATTCTTTGTATCTCTAATATGTCTATATTTGTAGTGCTAGGAATCTGTAATAGTAGCTTGCTTCACATCTATATTTCCTAGTTGAATACTTTGTATGATATGTTTTCTAGTTGAAATTTATCTCTGTTCATGTCTGAATTCTTTATTAATCCATTTGATAATAGTTCTTGGAATTAGATCTTCATTCCATTAATTTTTTCATTCTTTTTTATTATAATATTCAAAAATTGAGTCGAATCACAGTAGAAAATTTTTTCTTTAAACTTCAATGAGAAGTGAGAAGCTTACTCCTTCAAACTTTCAATTTCTTTCTTTTTTACTTCCCTTTCATGTACATCCACGTTCACGTGGTTCGATCCCTTCATCTAGTAATAGCGTGATATCTTTTAATTTTTAGTGTGCTAATAAATGCTTTGTTTCTTCATGTAGATTCTACAAATGCATTGCCTCAATATTCATGATATTTTATCTTTGCATATTCATATGTAAGTAATTTTATTTAATTATTAGTATTATTTGAATTCATTGTATGTTTCATTCAGAATTATGATTGAGCATTATTATTTGCCAATATAACAAAGCAAAATGGTGGCCTAATAAAAATTTGATTGAGGCAATAATACTGAAGGCTCAAGTTATATTGTAGATGAGATTGATTATTATTATCAAATAGCAGAAGTTATTGAGTTGGAGTTTCTTGGACACAAAAATAATAGGATTGTATTATTAAATATGAGTGGTTTGATCCTGCACGAAATGTGGGTACAAAGATTCATTCGGATTATAAACTAGTGGATATTAATCATAAACAAGATTTAATCGAAATGAGCCATTTATTATGGTAGTTCAAGTCACTCAAGTATATTATTGTATATATCTAAGTTTATCTCGTGATAAGAGTGACTAGTGGGCCATTTGCAAAATCAAAACTCAATCAAATTTTAAAGAACCATCTTAAAAATGAAGTGCAAACATAGCTATTGCACCAGCATATATACTTGAGTGACTTTTGTACAAGTAGATAAAGATCCAGAAAACTTATATAACTCAAATGGTGGCCTAATAAAAATTGAAGATGATCATTTTCTATCTGAAGATGAGTTGGAACATCCATCAGAATCACATAAAATGTCGGAAGATCCATTAAAGGATGATAGTGATACCAATAATTAAACTGTTATAGTTGTATTAGAATATTATAGTTTCAAAGACTTTTTATATTTTGTTGTATTTCTTTGGTGTGTGTTATTCTAAAATGCATTGTTATTTATAATACAATATCAATTTGTATTTTCATTATATCTCTATTATTTGTACTTTGTTTTTACTTTTGTACAGTAAATGGTGCATAAAGGACATGGGTGTGGTGCAGGTGTACGTGGACACAGACATGGACAAGATTCATCTAGTATTTTATGTCCTATTATGCAGTCAGTACCATCTCATACCCACCCTATCTAGACTTCAACATCATCTTCACCTTCACCATCACCATCATTGACACCTTTATCATCACCTTTATCAGATATAAGGCCACCATCTATTGTCCCTCCTACACACACTTTTGATCCATCAACATCATCTACACCACATTTTACATCATCAGTTGTTCCCTCATTTACACACCATCGACATCATCAAATGTTGTGACTTTCTCTAAAGGTAGTGCTAGGTTAGTAATTGAGATTTTCGGTGAGACGCAATAGAAATATGTAATATTACTTTAATAAAAAATTACGATGTCCTTGTTAGTGGTTTTGTTTTTATACATAGTTATGAATTGCTTGTTTTCAATGTTAATTGTTTATTTTTAAAGTTTAATTCCATTTACAAGTGTTCAGTTATAATTACAAAGTCATTCAAAAAAAAGTTGATTCCAAAGCATTCTCATGGAAGAAAGTTTCTGAATCAACAAAAGAGATGAACTTTTATGACTTTTAGTTAAAAACAAAGATTACAAAAGTATTGAAAATTAAGTATTTAATTAGTTAACTATTATGTTAGTTATTATTCAAGTAAAAAAGAATTATGTTCTTGTTATTAAAATAGTTTTTATGTGAATTTTTTATATATAGAATCAGTGTACATGGGGAACCAAATTTGATGGGTGGATAAAATCATTGTGGGAGAGAAAAGCTACCAAATGATACACAAATTTTGTCCATATATTGAAGATTCTAAAAGATAGGCCTGATTTTATACCTTAGGATGAGTGACCCAAGTGACTTAAGTATTGGAAGGAGCCAGAAGTAAAGAACAAATCGGAGATATCCAGCAAAAAATGAAGATAGCAATTTATAACTTTAAAACTTTAAAATATTTGTATATTAAACAGTTGGCCTAATAGTCCAAATAGTTCAAATCTTTGCATGTTTTTTCAATTTTAGCTAAAATCTTTTAACATATATTATTTTTTGACTTAATAAATACATACTTTAGGCTTGAGAGCTGGGTCAAAATCCCAATTTTTATGAGATTTTTAGAAAGATGCATGTGAAGAAAATGGATGGGTAGTTTGTTGACAACAAATCTCAGATAATTGCTATAAGAATCTATTATATTAATAAACTTTTAAAATACTATAGTAAATATTAAAAGTTGTGTGGAATAAAAAATATTTGATTTATTTTATTTATATCTAGCACAATATTTTATTCTATTTTATCATAAGACTTAGTGGAGGAATGTCTAATAGCTGATTCTCAGCTAGTTGAGAATTTAATGGATATTCAACTAATTGACTATGATCCTATCTATTAGGAGACCATAGAATGTTAAAAGAAGCAGCAAGTATACGACATCAGTTCGAAGGGTGTAGCTTTTTGTTCTAGCAGTCATGCTTCTATTTCCTCTAACTCAACAGTGGTGGATGAGGTGGTCATAAAGCAAGTAATTGAAACAAATGAATGTTTTGTATTTATATAGAGAGAAATGAAAGAAAAGGATTAGCAGATTATTCTTTTGAAGGAAGAAATCAAGGAAATGAATAAAGTGAATGATGAGATGGAAGAAATTAAGAATGCAATGCAATAGAAGATGTTCTATATGGAGACACAATTAGCGGGCTTGACACGAGAGATAACATACCGAGTTCTAGTAGAGAAACCACACATGAGAGGATAGCACAAATGAACCAACTATTGATGAGGATTGTAATTTAGTTTTAAATGATTATATAACTATGATATATTTTTGTTTTAACAATGTAACTATTGTATCAGAATAATTTTTGAACTTCTTTTACTTTTTTTTAATTATAAAAAATAGTTTATAGTATATCTTTTATTAAATTTTAATATAAAAATTTTAATAAAAGTAATTAAAATTTTTTGTAAAAAAATAAAAATTGTGAAAATAGTTTTGGAATGAATATAGCTAGGTATAGTTGTCAAATGGGCCGGGCCAGCCCGTCCTGGCATGAAGCACGACATAGTTTGGCTGAGCCTGGCTCGGAACGGCACGAGAATGACCCATGCCCATGCTAATGTTGGGCTTGCCCTCAACATAGGTCGTGCCATGCTAGGCTGAGAGATTTTGACCTGCATTCCTTGCCAGGCACAACAAGAATGCCTGGCACATGGGCACGACATGCGTGATCATGCATTGAGCATGGTAACGATGATCCGAAGTTGATAGGTGATGCTCGCCGTGTCGTGAAACGGTAATGGCAGTGAGGGGGTGTGGTGGCACGCCGTGGAAACCCTAATTTTTTTAAAAAAATTAGGGTTACCGCCCATCCATAATCAGGCCGAATAGAGGTGAACCCGGAAGATTTTAGGCCGCTGACCCATGCCGGGCCTACCTCCACTGAACCATTCCAGACCAGGCATGACACGGTTACTGTACTGTGCTGTGGCTTGACCCTTCATGGTAGCAGGGCAGCCTAAAATTGGGCTGGCCCAGCTTGCCCTGCCCTATTTGACACTTCTATAATAGAGATTATTCCATCGCGAATTTAGCTAGGAAATTTTCTATCTATATTCAGATGAAAGATATTATTTACTACTCTTAATTATGATCAAAATTAGCAAGGAAAAAATATAATCAGCAAGAAAATTTCTGTCATTCAAAAATTTGTTAGTGAATTTTTTTTTGTTAATATTTTGCGACAAATACTTTAGCTTGGGATAAATTTCATCGTAAATCCATCGCTATTCTATTTTAGTGAAGGAATTTCTTATAATAGGTAAGGAAATTTACCTAGCTATTATGTTTATATATATTTATATTTGTAGGTCTATTTGTCTATTTATCAGTTTCTCTATCTATATATTTTTATGTCTATCAAACTTTCTATCAATCAGTCAATCTATCAATCAATCTATCTATATATCTATCTCTCTATCTTTTTGTCTATCAATCAATTTTGTTTGTCTATCTGTCTATCAATATGTCATTCTATCTATATATATATATATATATCTATCTACTTGTCTATCAATTTCTCTATCTATCTGTCTTTAAATCTATCTATCAATCTAACTATTACTCTATCTATCAACGTGTCTATCAATCTATCTATCAATTTGTATATCTAAATATCTGATCTATATATCTATTTATTTATCTATCTATCTATCTATTTATCTGTATACCTATTAGTCTATCAATATGTCTATCTATTTGTCTATCAATTTATCTATCAATATATTTTTTAATCTATATATATATATATATCTTTCTATCTATCTATCAATCTAACTATCTATCTATTAGATTATCTGTTTGTCTATCTATCTATCTATCTGTCAATCTAACAACTATTTATTTTTCTATCTATATGTCTATCTATCTATATATCTATCTTTCTCTCTATCAATCTATTTATTTATCTATTGATCTATCTATCTATCTGCTATCTATTTGTCTATCTATCTATCTATCTATTTCTATATCTATCTATCTATCTATCACTATAGAATTTGTCTATCTATCTATCTAACTGTGTATCTATCTATCTATCTATCTATCTATCTGTCTATCTATCTATCTTCCTATCTATCGTTGTGTCTATCTATCTGATCTATCTATCAGTCTATCTATCTATCATTGTGTCTATATATATATATATATATATATATATATATATATATATATATTTCTATCTATCTATTTATCAATCAATCTATCCATCTTTTAGTTTATCTATCTATTTGTCTATCTATCTATTTATCTATTTGTATATCTATCTGTCGATCTATTTTTTATCTATCTATCTATCTCTCAATCTAACTATCTATCTGTCTAACTACCTTTCTATCTATCAATCAATATATCTATTTATCTATCTTTCTATCAATATTTTAATAAATCTGATAATCAATCAATCTGTCTGTCTATATATCTATTTATTTATCTATCTATATATCTACCTAACTAACTAACTAACTATCTATCTGTCTATCTGTTTGTCTATCTATTTATCTATCAGTCTACCAGTCTATCTATCTATCTATCTATCTATCTATCTATCTAACTATCTATCTATCTATCTTTCTATCTATTTGTCTCTCTTTCTATCTATTAATCTATCTATCTATTTATCTGCCGATCTATATTTATATCTATAAATATACTATCTTTTTGTCTATCTATCTACCTCTCTTTTTGTCGGTCTATTTATCTATCTATATATATGTATCTTTATTGATTTATCTATCTATCTATCTATCTGTCTTTCTGTCTGTTTGTCTATCTGTCTATCTATCTATTTACAGTACAAAAAATCCTTCATTTATAGACAAACATAATGGTCTTTAATTCATCTATAAATAGAATTCTAGATGGGTTAGAGATGAAAGTTTTAGTCTTAAAAATGCTGGTATATGATTTTGACCATCGCTAATACATCTCTGATTAATGATGGAACTTTTAGTCTATAATCAGTGATGGATTAGTGATGGATTTTACAATCTCTAATTTAATAATTCACAAAGCTAATTCTGTCTCAGATTAGAGATAGAATTTTTGGTATTAAATTTCATTTCTGTCGAGAGACATTGATTCCATTTCTGACTAGATATGGACTTTTTAGTCTTAAATTCTATCTCTATTTATAGACGGATTTGATTCTATCTTTGATCAGAGATAGATTCCATTCTGTCTCTAATTAGACTGAATTTTTGGTCTCAAATTTCACCTCTCTTCAAAGTCAGAATGATTTCATCTCAGATCATATACGAAAATTTTGGTCTCAAATTCTATCTCTAATCAAAGTGCAACATTCCATCTCTAAATAGAGATGAAAATTTTGATTTCTTTTCTATTAATATATACTAATATTTTTGTTCACATGTCCTGACTTTTCATACCGATCTTTTTGTCTTTCAAAGCCAATTATATGAAATCATTAAGATGTAACTTTATAGTTAAATTAATAGATATCATTAAATAAGTTGAAATACACAATACTTGTAATTAATTATAAAATCAATAGTATTCTTAAATAAAAAAATGGTAATAGTAGTGTCAAATATAGCTACTGATCATTATACCATGAAAAAAAGAAGTCAACTATGATTTCATCTGCTCTTTCATCTCTCTTTGCATCTCTTACATTTTATTACACATCACCTATTGCATTTTTTTATGCATATTCTCCTACATTATTTCATTTCACTCTTGTATTTTTTGGTGTTGATCTTGGAAATCATTAAACAGACCACGTAACAGCTCATTTTCTTCCTACACAAGCTAGAATTTATCCTCTAACTCATGGCTATGACCCTTAGCAGGTGAAGTACCACTAAAAGAAGCAATGCTATAGTATGTTGCTATTTCATAGTTAATACCATATAGTCTCGATTTCTTCACTCCCTCGACATTTAAAAAAAATCATTTTCATCAACTAGACTAGGTTTGGACGACCCCTCCTCTGGTTGGGACATCTCCTTTTGTAGTTGGATGAAATCATCATGCACTCAACAACACATCACATTATAATTTATAAATTTAGTAATGAAATAATTAACTATTAATTTAATAAATCATTAAATATTAATTAAGATGTTAATATTCAAAGCTTTGGCTTTCTCATTGATGAATGAGTCATCACTCCTTTTAGTATGATTATGAATAAACAACTTATAGTATGTAGGCTTCTTTCCTAAACTTTGTTCTTGTGAGTTCAAAACAAAAAATGTATATAATGTGATCACACAATTAAAATCTTATTGTAACAAACTTGTTTATCGTAAAAACCTAACCATGCATTTAGCATGTGAATAATGTGTGATAGATCCTCCATTATGAGTGGCAGGTTCACCATCTTGCTGATTTAGCTTGTTAGGTCATGCTCTTGCTATGTACTCAGCCTTATTGAATTCATCATTCCATGCCTTCTAAATATCATCAGAAACATAGGTCGGCTTCTGTTTGGCATTCTTAATGGTCCAAAATAAACTCTTATATTTAATAGCTACATGTTTCTCCCAAATAATCTTGACTATGCCACTTATTTTTTGATCCCACCAAAAATATTACTATAAATTTGAAAAAAAAAACAAATAGTTAGTACAAACTCATTTTATATTTTAAAAGTTACAATATTTTTTAAAAATATTGCCTGAAAATCCTCAAAATACAAATCTTTAGTGTTCTTAGAAATGTTCTTCCAAGTATACCCATCCTTGTGAAGTTTTTGCTTGAAAGTCTTTTAATAATCCATGAGCATTTTTCATGAGACAACAGCCTATGATGAAAATTACTTTCTTCTTAGTTTTAGTATTGAAAAGATTTAATAATACTAAACAAATAAAGAAGTCATTTTCTTGGTAATGATAATAATTGTGATAAAATTGGATAATTAAATGCAATTGACTTAAAATTCTACTGAAAATGACATGAACATATATTTTTATACAAATCCACATACATTGTGGACAAGTGTTTGTGTTTGAACCTTCTTATGCTAGTTAAGTGATTAGAGTAATTAATGGGATAGCTCATGCTCTAGTGAATTCTAAAAAAATGATGACGATAATGGGCTTGACTAGCTGATCTATTACAAAAACCAAAAGAAAAAAAATTAAGTTGATTCTTTCTGCCACATTTTATTACATAAAACTAAGAATATTCTAGTGTATTGGTAAGTGTCAATTAATTAAATGTTATCAATTATGACTATCTTTCATTAAAGCACTTGAGTGGTAACTAAATATTCTTGATTGATGGATAGTAATGCTTATGACATGTTAATATAGTGCATGCTTCTATTTGCATTATTAGAAGAAAATTAAGTTGTTGAAAGCTTACTCTTTATTCTCAATAATGATCACATATCTAGGGTCATATCTAGATGTACCATCAATGTTGACCTCAGCATTTATAGATTCACCCATAGATGCTGGTACAGAGCCAATTTCAAATTGTTGTGGTGCCTGTGCTGGCAGAGGAGGTGATGGTTGTAGTGAAGGAATTTGTGATTGTATAATGGGAGCCATGTCTTTGGTCTCTGTTACATGATTTATCTCATCAATAGACTCTGTCTAATATCTACTATTATTATTACCTCTTTTTTCATGGCTTCCTCCTCTTCTTTTACGTCTACCTTCATAGATTCCTTCTCTTCATTTACCTCTACCCATCTGCACATATGATGGTTAGTAAACTAACCACCCAAGAAGTTCATTAACAAGCATAAAGTGTTAATCTACAAGTATAAAGTCAATGTTGTATATTATCTTGAAATATGATCATAATAGTTGAAAGCAATAGCATAAAGCATAATGGCATACAAATTGTAAGTACTTGCTTCTACTATAGTCCTTCCCTGATTGCTTAAAATATGATCATAATAGTTGAAAGCAATAACAATGATAGTATAAAAAATAGTAGAACTTATACTTATTTTTGTATGAAGGTATCATGCAATTCATACTTAACTTGCCTTTGTCAACTCTTAAGTTCTTTTTAGTTGGATCACTAAAACATAAAATGATATTGATGAGTTGAGCTTTATTGTGTTTTCTCACCAATATCATATGTGTTTTCTCAAGAATATCATATGTGTTTTCTCACCAATATCATATGTGTTTTATAGATTTAGTTAAAAGAAAGACCAATATTTAAAAAATAAAATTCCAGCATAACTGATTTTGTTATGAGTAAAATACCCATCCAAGATAAAAGGTTTATAAACTTTAACATGTTTAAGGTTGTCCCAATCAGAAGCATACAGCATACAGGTTGTATTTTGAGGTATAGCCTATATACCATAATATTAGGCATAATAAGGAATATAGAGTTATGTTTGGTCTATTGGGCCAATCAAAAGACAAAGAAAAGGAAACATATATATTGTGTAAGATTTTTTATGCACAGAATTTCTCAATATATTGCAAAACACAATAAGAAAAGATTTTCTCAAATTTTTTTCTCACCCCAGTCTCAATGATCACAAACCTAAAAAACTCCTCATCTCCATGATCACAAACCTAGAAAAAGAATCAAAGAACAAAAGGATTTAATCAGTATTACAGAATATGGAAAATAAGCATAAACATGGAAAAAAATGGGAAATAAAAAAACATCTAATTTCCAACAAATTTTCCTTCCTTAAAATACACAAATGAAAATAATCATTTAATCTCTATCCATCCAAAGAGTGCTAACACCTATCAATAGCTCATGGATCAAGCCTTCAGGTAAGTAATAAAGATATTTTTGAATTCCCAAACTAAATAACTAGTAGTAGGCACAAAAATGAAAACAAAACTATAACCACTCATGTAATTATGATTATTCCACCAGTCTCCATATACCATGAAAAATAAAACTTAAGGGGCATTTGGGTAGTTTTAAATCTAACCTTTCATAAAACTAAATATGCATATTATTGTTTACTTATAGTATAGCGACTCCAATGGCACAATCAAAAAATATGAAACCCTTGAACAAACTATGAATCATGACTTTGTGATTAATGATTTAAGTTCACTTGTCGATATAATACAATCTCACTATATTTATGTTTCACTCTCTCCTTGTATAGTTCCGGGAGGATATTTTTCATAACTATAATCATAACCATAATAGCAAAATCACAATTATACCACCAAAACACCACCCTATATCTTTTCTACCCAAATCACAATAGCAAAATCCATATACCAGCAAAACTAATCAATTAAAACTTAAACAAAAATGCATATGTAGCCCAAATAAAAAACAAAGTAATGCAAATGAAACCTTAGTAATCCATGCATTGGGCTCTTTAAAAGCTAAACCATGAACCTCTATTTTTTAACTACTAGCCATAATAGTCAACTACCTAGATATACTTAGAAAGAAATTTTTTTAAAAAATGGCATAGTTTTATCGCATGATCTAATTCAGTAGAGCCAATAGAATAAATCAAAACATCAATCCGCAAGATAATGGAGAATAAAGATTAATCATTAATCACAAACACTCTTATTTTCTCCAACAAAGGCCAAAATCAAACAATTCAAAAGAAACAAAACAAAATCGTCGACACTTCTTGGAACAATGAAAAGAATGATAAGAAAATTTAGGGTTATGTTGATGAGTAGTGGTGATACTTACTTCAATTCGGAGATTTTTCTTGCCCATGGTATAAGTGATTTTCTATGCACAAATATCACCAAACCTCCAAATCAAACTACAGCTGGAGCCTTAGTTCTTCACTAGATGTACACCAAATAATTCTGATACCATTTATATTATACTTTAGTTCTTATACTCATCCTTGGAAAGGTAACTACTTTTCCAATATATTTTCTAAGCATGTTATTTAATGATACAAAAAAGAAAAAGTTTCTAAAACAAGTACATATTCAAGAGAGAAAATATGCTTATTTATGATTATAGACTTATAGCATCTAAAATAAGACCATTCATCATCTCATATGTAATATGTATTCATAATTATAACAATAAAGCATACATTATTCATATTGTCTACACTTTGACTTGGGTCTTTGATGTGTACAAATCAGATAACAATTTCAAAATGGAGTAGCAATCAGAAATACTAGACTACTAATATTGTACAGAATATACTAAGAAAAATCATGTGGACAAAAACAAATAAATAAATAAAAAATAAAGAATGAATGAAGAAATTGTGATATAAAATCTATTTTCAAGTATAGGTTATTCATTGAAAAGTTTTTTGTGCCACTAAAGAAAGGATTGTTACACAATTCTTTCCTTAAAAAAATACTAGAAACATAAACTAGCAGAAAATTCAAAACTAATCCCTTCCCATGACTTCAAAAGCTAGGTTAATGAGTTAGAAAATGGACAACTAGTGATTATAATAACCTGGGAGATAAGTTTTCTAGGGTGTTTCACAACAAGATTGCAAAAAAATACTACAAATCAGCAAAGTCTTCATCGTCATCTTCATCTTCTGATTCATATTCCAAAACATGTTCAATCTCATCTTCAGATTCAAATTCATCATATCCTACATTAGCACCTATAACTCCACCATTTGGATCATTTTGAAGACAAAGATTATTGTCCTCCACCACCTCAATTTGATGTAAATTAATTTCATTATCTTGAAAGGCTAATTTCAGTATTGAATAAGTTTTCTTTGACAATTCATGCATCTCTACAATTGCCCTCGCCTTAATCTTGCACATAGCTATCCATTCTATTTGGGCTCACCTTAATGAAGAATATGGTACATAATATACTAGCATGCCTGCATTATAATGTATGAATGGTTCATATTTATTAAACCTTCTACTTTGGTTGACTTCTATGAGGCTGTAATTTGGGTGCCTCCTAGTACCAAGCCTTGAAGGGTCAAACCAATCATATTTAAATAGAATTGTTATTTTGAATGGATAACTAGGATACTCCAACTTTAATATCTCTATCAATTGACCATAGTAATCACTTGCATTCTACCTATAGTTTGTACCCTTAATGCAAACACCATTGTTCATGGTAGCTCGGCTAGTCCCGGGGTCTATAGTATGAAATTTGTAACCATTGACAAAGTACATTAAATATGACTGTGTGGTTCTATTTGGCCTTTCAGCAAGAGCCTTTACAAAGATATTTGCCACATTGTTACTTGGATTACATGCCTATTTATTTAAAAAATAGTAATGTTGATATGTATTTGATTTTAAATATTTGCTTATGACAAATTATGCAGGGAAGGAAATATCTTACATAAAGTTTGAACAATTCAACAAAATTATTATTGAGCATTTGATCAATGTCAACATCACTAATTCTTGGATCTTGTTAATGTAGCTTGAGAATGTAACTACTTCAAAATGTGCGACCTCAACACAATTCAAAAGAATATAGGTTTGAGTAGCCCGAAGTTCCCCGGCATTAATTGGCCTAGGCTTTGCAGTTCCATAAGAAGATCCATGATATGTGAATATTGAAAAATTACCTTTTATTGGAATAGAAACCCCCTCATCATCATTATAAGGCACTTTCTACTGTCTTGTGTGAACATGTGATTCAAAGTAATGCAAACAAAAGTTTGATGCTTCTTCAACTAAATATGGATTACATATTGAACCCTCAACTCGAGCCTTATTACCGACATTTTTTTTAAATGACAAAGGAACCTACACACACAAACAAACACACACACACACACACACACACACACAATATATATATATATATATGACATTAATTAATTCTTTTCATATGTTATTAACATCAAATATCAAAAAAATTTAAAATTTTATATGAGAAGATAGTACCTCTCAAATAGGTATATCCTAACAACCTATACTAGGCCTGCTATCCTTGCCTCATATGGGATGTGGACAAGCAAATGATTCTTTGAGTCAAAGAAAGAAGAAAAAAAATATTTTCTCTAACTTTCATAGAATTTTTGGAATTTCTAACTATAATATTCTTATATATTCTCCTTGATTTTCGTACAGGCAAAGTCTTTAAAGGATAAGCTCAACTCAGTAATTGGTTTCCAAACATTCATTTGCATCAAATTCTAAAATGCTTTTCATACCAAAAACTCAGTAATTGGGATTAACCTCTACATAAAGACATGAAAGTCATGACTTTTCATACCAAAAAGTTTGTCCTTATTAAGTCTACACATCATCCCATAGTCGACATATAGACATCAAGAAATTTGAGAATTTTCACCCATTCACATATAGCTTGCTTACCATCTTATCCAAAGTGTAACTTCCCTTTGAATATTTATCATTAGCGTTCTTCTCTAACTCTTTTCGTCGGCAATATCAAATCCTTCCTAGTTTTGATGATGTCTTTTGTTTTGCCCTCAATGTTCATGATGGTATTGAAGCCATTTTCAAACACAATTTTTTCTATGTGCATTACATCGAGATTATGATGAATCAGATTGGTACTCCAATAAGGCAAATCCAAAAATATACTACATTTTCTCCAACCCCAACCACTAGTTTTACAAATGTTGCTATTGATCTCTTCTGCATTAGCTTCGGTTACCTTTCTAAGTCCCAGCATCTTGATGTGCTCTAAAATTTCTATTCCATACATAATAGGAGGTGACTGAGAAAAAATTGTTTTATTTTTAATAAAGTGGTTTTTATTTCATCTAAAGGGGTGATTATGAGATAGAAATTTTCAATGATTATCGAACCATAATGTCTAATGACAATTTGGGAGTGAAAATGTATCTAAGTACTCCATACAATGCAGACAAGCTAATTTACCAATTATGCTTCATCCAAACAATATTTATTATGCCGGAAAGTCACTAATAGTTCACAACAAAGATGTTCTCATTTAAAAATTCTATGTTGAGACACATTATATGTATCAACATCTATCTCCCGCAAGTGTTTCAATTCAGTTATCGGTGGGGAAGAAAACATTTATCGTATGCGTAGGTTTGTTCGACCCATGTACAATTACTAACAAGAAAACATGAGGCTTTTTCATTACTAAAAATTACGATAATATCGACTGAAATACTGACGAAAAAATTTGGTCGGTAATTGATGTATAAAACATGACTAGTTAGTGACCAAAAAAGGATATAGAAAAAAAATTCTACCGACTAAATTTGCAAAAAAAATACTGACCATAATTACCAACCAAATATTTTTGGTCAGAAATCGGTATGTAGAGTGGTTATCGAATATATTATCGACCATTTAACGACCTATCATTATAATTGATCAGTATATTATTTTTTCCAAATTATTTATGGCTTAGCACATACCGACCATTTACCGATCAAATATATAGGTCAGTAATTACTGACCAATTCGCGACCACTTTAGAGATCCAAAGAGGCACATAGGAGAAAAATACTTCCGACCAAATTTCCGACCAACTAAGGACCATATATTACAGATCAAATTTATGTGGTGGGTAATATGGTCTGTAAATAAAAAAGGAATTAGAGAAAAATATTCCTGAAAGATTACCGACCATTTAATGACCAAAAATATATAACAATTAAAAATGGTCGGTAAAGTGGTAATCTAATATATTTATAATGTCGTAATTACTAACAAAACTACTACCCGAATATTTAGGCCGGTAATTACTGATAATTTCATGACCGAATATTGACCATAACTCCCTACCAAAATGTTTTTCGTTGAAAATTGGTCAGTAAATTAGGATGCAAATAGCGAATAGAAATTATCAACTAATTACCGACTAATTAATGACCACAAACATATTACAATAAAAATTGATCGGTAAATTGGACTTCCAAATACTTAAAGATTTTTTTCACCAACCTTTAACAAACCATGATTTTGGTCAGTAATTCAATGATTTTATTTTTTTGATTTGAAAATTATTTGCTAAGTTATTATAACCTAAATCATCTAAATTCCATCATCTTTTTGAATCAAAGCCAACTGTAAGCACGAAATCACATAAATTTGATATTTCTTCTAAATACAAGTAAGTTTTTTTTTGTCCTTCGCTTTCAAATTGCTTATACACATCTCCGTCTCTCAGAATTATATATAGACATTCAGAATTTCATTTTTCAGTATATATAGGTATTAGGTTTTTTCTCCTCCTAATTTTTAATTTTTGCTTCAATTTCATTTAACTTGACATGATTTTTACTCGGCACAATTAATTAAACTATAATTTTTAATTTTTTAAAATTTGTTCATCTACTGTTTATATTTTTCGGATTTTAGTGATTTTCATTTCAATTATATGATTTTTGCATCCTAATAATCTTAATGTTGATGGTTTATATTTATATAATCATATGAAATTATGTATAAATGTCAATACTTTAATTTTTATTATGATTTATGTTTAATCAAACTTTTAGTTAATGTTAATCTTAATTAATATCTAAAATAGTATATATAAACTTTTATAGATATATATAATCGAATGATATTATGTACAAATTTTTATACTTTAATATATATAAATGTATTATTTTATAAATACACATTGATATATTTATATAAACATATAATTATATTTATATATATATATATATATATATATATATATATATATTTATACATATGTATTAATGTTTATACATATCTATATAAAATTTAGATTAAACTATCCATTTATATATTTTCTTATATAACAATTATTTAATATTAAATGATTATACAATTTTGTAAATATTTATATTACATATTACTTTTTATATAAATATAGAATATTTATAATGTTTATATAAATGTGATATATATACTATATATTATTTATAAAAGTGTTACATATAAATATAATAATATTTAAGTAACTTTATAAAAATATTTTATTCACAATATTATATAGATACACGTTTCTAATTATATAATCATATGTCTAAATATGTAAAAGTATTTATAACTATACTTATAAGAAAGTTAACTACTTTTCTAACTATATTTATAACTTTATATAACTAATTTGTAACTATATAATAATGTATAACTATATGTATAATTCTATATAACTATATTTCTAAAAAAATACATTATATGTATACCTATATGTATATATACATACATATTTATAATTATTTATAATTATATTTTACTAAATTTATACCTATATAAATGTTAAATATAATTGTATCTTTAAGTACATACATATTTATAATTATATGTGTATAAATATATATAAATATTTGGATAAATATGTAACACTCTATATAATTAAAATATAATGATATTTGTAACTATATATACATATATGTATTCATATAATTAAATTAAAATATTTGTTTATAACATTGTATATATTTATGTATGACTACTTATCACTACTTGTATAAATATATCTATATATAACTATTTGTTTAATTATATAACTATTTATAATTATTTATATTATATGTAAAATAATATTTAACTATAAATAATTGTAGCTTACTATGTGTATAACATTAAAAGTTGTATGCGTAATTATATTTAAATATTAAATTTACAACTTATATTTAATATATATTTATATATAGTAGTATATAAATAATTATTTTACTATATGTATACCTATACATAACTATATGTAATAATATATATAAAAAAATTAACAAATATATAAACCTACAAGTATAAATATACGTTTAACTATGTGTAACTATATGCATAGTCACATGTAACAATATTTATAATTACATGTATAACAACATACAACATTATGTTAAACTATATGTGTATAACTATATATAAATATTTGTATAACTAAATAAATGTCTATATAATTATATATAACTATATTTTTAACATTTATGTATTAATATAATTAAAGCAAAAAAACTTTTTATAACATTGTTTATATTTATGTATAACCACTGATAACTACTTGTATGAATAAATCTATATATAACTAAATGTTTTATTATATATAACTATTTATAACTATATATTTTATATGTAAAATAATATATAACTATAAATAATTGTATCTTACTATGTGTATAACTTTAAAAGTTTTATGCATAATTATATTTAAATATTAAATTTACAGCTTATTTTAAACTATATTTGTATATAGTAGTATATACAAAAGTAATTTACTATATCTATACCTATACCTAACTATATGTATAAATATAAAAAATTAAATTAACAAATATATAATACTACATGTATAAATATACGTTTAACTATATGTGTAACTATATGTATACCCACATGTAACTATATTTATAATTACATGTATAACAACATACAACATTATTTTAAACTATATGTGTATAACTAAATATAAATTTTTGTATAACTAATAAATGTAGATATAATTTTATATAACTATATTTGTAACTATATATTTATTTTTGTATTAATATAATTAAAGCAAAATATTTTTTTATAACATTGTTTATATTTATGCATAACTACTTATAACTACTTGTATGAATATATCTTTATATAACTATATGTTTAATTATATATAACTATTTATAAGTTTATATATTATATGTAAAATTATAAATAACTATAAATAATTGTATCTTACTATGTGTATAACTTTAAAAGTTTTATGCATAATTATATTTAAATATTAAATTTATAGCTTATATTTAATATATATTTGTATAGTATTATAGTAATGTATAACTATACATTACTATATGTATAAATATATAAAATTTAATGAACAAAAATAAAAACCTACATGGATCAATATACGATTAGCTATATGTGTAACTATATGTATAACCACATGTAACTATATGTATAATTACATGTATAACAACATACAACAATATTTTAAACTATATGTGCATAACTATATATAAATATTTTTATATCTAAATTAATGCCTATATAATTATATATAACTATAATTAGAGACAATTGTTTGTGTTAAATAAAATGGTTTTTTTAACTAGTTATGGAAGATGATCGTGAATGAATGTACAATGGTCGAATTGTGCATGGAATTGTGAATGGATGTACAATGATTTTTTTAACTAGTTATGGAAGATGATCGTGAATGGATGATCATGAATGATATTATAATAGTTGTAAAATAAGTGGACATGCTCGGTACAAGCAAAATGTTAGGGGTTCTGGAAATAAATTTTTATATACTTAAGTTGAAGGTGCATTATAAAAAGATGCACTATTGTCCAATAACACCTAGGTTGCAGAGATTTTATGCATCAACCACCACAGCTAATTAAATGATGTGACATTCATAGCATCATATGGAGGACGGTAAGATGTGTCACCCTACTGATGCTCCTGCTTGGAAACATTTTGACGGGTGTTTTCCTAATTTTTCTTCTGAAGTTCGAAATGTTAGGTTGGTTTTATTTGCTGATGGTTTTCAGCCATTTGGTCAATCAGGACAGCAATGTTCTTTGTGGCTTGTGGTGGTGACCCCATATAATTTACCTCTATACTTATGTATGAAGGAAAAATTTATTTTTTTGACTATTTTAGTGTTGGGGCCTACGAATCCAAAGGAAAAGATAGATGCTTTCTTGTAGCCATTGATAGTAAAGTTGAAAAGTGTTTGGGGTGTTGGGGTTCAAATTTATGTTATTTCCAAACTACAAAATTTTCAGATGCGAGCTACCCTCAAGTAGACCATAAATAACTTTCCAGCATATTCTATTATGTCTGGGTGGAGTACAACTGGTATGTTAGCATATCCGCATTGTATGGAAAATTCTAATACTTTTAGATTAATCATACGTATCGACGTAAAAACCAAAGACTTCATAAAGAATCGAAAGGTTACTAAAAAATTCTCGGGGATTAGATCTTGGGATGATATTTTGTAAGAATTGAATAAAAGAGGGTTGATGAAGGTGATAGAAGTTGATGCTGAGGTTGTGAATGTAGCTATATCTAAGACTTGTGGGTGAAATAAGAGAAGTATTTACAAGGATTTTCCCTACTGGTGTGAACACTTGCTCAGGCACAATCTTGATGTTATGCATATCGAGAAGAATGTGTTTTACAATATTTTCAATACAGTGTTTAACATTCCAGGAAAAACTAAGGACACTTACAAGTCAAGAGATGAATTAAATAAATATTATCATCGTCCTCAATTTACAAAAATTCTTGTCACCAATAAATAACTTCATGTGCCAATTGTTTTGAATAAATCACAGAAAAAGGTTGTGTTGGAGTGGGTAAAATAACTTAGATTTTCACATGGGTATGCTTCTAATATGGGGAGATGTGTGGATGCGAAAAAACTTAAGTTGTTTTGCATTAAGTGTCATGATTGTCATGTATTCATACAAAGGTTATTACCAATTGTTCTTCGAGAATTCCTGCCTAATAGAATATGAGAGCCCATAACTGAGATTTCTTTATTCTTCAAGCAACTGGCTTTTCTTCATTGATTGATGAGGAGTTGAGGAATCTAGATGAACAAATTCTAGTTATCTTATGCAACCTTGAGAAAATCTTTCCGCCTAGTTTTTTTTTAACTCAATGGAATATCTTCCAGTGTACTTGGCTTACAAAACTATTATTGATGGTCTTGTCCATTATCATAGAATTTATCCTTTAGAAAGGTAATATTAATTTACTAAACCAATTCTTTTTATATATATATATATTTATATATACACAAAAATGACTTGTAATTTCAAAAATTTTTCTGTAGATACTTGAGGAAAATAAAGCATACATAATGAATAAGGTTCAAGTAAAAGTTCTTTATCAATAGGTTATATTATGGATGAGGCTACAAAATTTATATCATTTTATTTCAAATAGGGAGATCCAACTCTTCCACTTAACGAAAAGTGGAATGAGGTTTATCATTATGATAATGTAGATAATGAAATATTTGAAATTTTCAAGCCTCCGGGTAATGAAATTGATCCTGAAGGTAAAAGATATCTAGTCGACTATGAATATATGGCAGCTCATCTATATGTCCTAATGAATTGTCCAGAGGTTCAACCATTCATTTAGTAAGTTTTTTCTAATAGTCAAATGATATCTATTATTCATTATAATTTACTATTTCCTATCAATGTATCAATTATTTTTAATTTCTTTTTTTAGTGATTTTGTTATAGATAAACATAAAGAATTTCCAAACATGAATGAAGAAGCAATCAATACCGGACCGGAAAAAGAATTTCCATCATTTTTTGAAAAATACACATGTTTATTTATAATAAAAATCACAAAATAATTGTATTGTTCTAATAAAAATTTATAATTGTAATCTTAATAATCCACTTAATTTTTATTGCAAGTTCATAATCATGCAAATAAAATTTCCAATCATTATCTTCAATGTATAGCATGAGGTCCCCTAAGAGAGGTTAAAACATACAATGGTAACTGTGTGAATGGTTTTAAATTTCACACTAAATCATATGGTAGCTTCTGGGCAACAGATAATATGGGGGTATGCATTAAAGGTTCTGTATACAATGAAACCAAATATGACTATTATGGGACTCTGGTCAAAGTGATCGATTTAGAATTTGAAGCCCTCCCGATTAAAAAAACCATGGTATTCAAATGTGAATCATTCGATCAAATACCAATGTTGATATTTTTGTCCATCCTCGATATAAACTTGTCAATGTGCACAATAAAAAATGATTCAGCAAGTACGAACCTTTTGTCTTAGCAGTACAAGCATCATAGGTTTATTATTGTGAATATTCGGGTCGGACCGGTCCTAGAAATGATTGGAAAGTTGTGTGCAAGATAAAAGCAAGGGCTCAAATTGACATCCCCACATCACCAAGTATTAATTTCATAGAACTAGCTTTTCAAAATGATGACAATAATGTTATAATTGAAGCTGTTGTGGGGGATGAAGACGTCCTTTTAGTCGCATCTTCTAAGATGGATACAAGTGGGGATGTAGATGTTGATGAAAATTTAATTGAGTATGAGAAAGAAATGAGTGATGAAGAGGAGTTTGAAAATGATGTTAGTACATTTGAAGAAGAAGATGAACCAGATTCGAATGATTTTGATGAGAATGAGTAGAGAGTGAGATTTATGTTATTTTAATTCTTAATCATTTTTGCTTATTTACATTTCCTTATGTATTTTTTTTAGGTATGGCACATGGACGATGTAGAAACAATACATTGTAAGGTCATATGAGTTATGGTATAGGCAGCACCACCTCAGGTATGCTCAAAACTGGTACAGGGTCATGTGTGGAAGAGATGCCATAGTAGACAGAGAAGGTTATGAATGTACCGCAATAGCAGCATCAACTGACTAATCCACATAATGGTCCTGAGATTTTAATGAATGATCAAGAGACGTGGGATGGAGTGGAGGGAGAGGATGGAGATGTTGGAGAGTCTTCCTCAGAGCACCCTACAGACGAGACTCTCCCTATTGCTCAGTTTGATCCGACAATTGATAATCTATAAGATATAAAGCATAACAAATGATTTATCAATTTATTAATTTATTTCTTACTTGCTAATAAAATTTTAGTTACAGGATGCTGTTAGAGCCGTCTGGTTCTATTTCTAGGGTTCTAAGGTCAATTTTCAAAAAGTCCTTTAAACCTAATGGACATAATTGAAAGTCACTAACACATAGAGACAAATTGGTGATTTGGAAAAGAATTTTAAGGTAAAAATTACTACCTAAACATTTTTAGATCTTTTATTTATTTTTTTGTTCACTGATTAAAAAATGTTTATTTATAAATATAGAAAGTTTACAAGTGGACACAGCCAAAGGAATCGATCAAAAGTGTGTTCTACAAATATGCTGTCAATCAGTATAAAGACACCGTATACGAGATCAAAGATAAATGACTGAAGAAGAAAGAAAAAGATTCAAGTGTCCCGAATTATGTTTTCGAGGAGTGGCAGAGCATATAGGAAGATCCGGCTTATAAGAAGAGTGCTAAACAGAGCAGAAATCTTCGCTTAGAGCAGGCTGGGAAGGGTAGTGGTATGTCTGCACACACATGTGGATCTCACTCTATGCGTGAGCACAAATGAGAATGGGTATTATTTCTAATTTATACTTTTTATGTTTATTACTTTGTGAATTGTGTTCAATTATGCATAAATTTCATTTCTCATAAGGAATTTTTTTTCAATATATTTAAAGTATGTATTGTGTGTAATTATAGACACGCATGGAGGGTAAGAAGCTCAGTGCTCCTCACTTAATCAGATATATGCACATGAATGCTCATGATGATTAGACTTTCGTTAATTAGAGATCTCATGCAGCAAATGTAAGTTTAAATAAAAAAAATTAATTTTTTTGTTTGAATATAAATTGAAATACTTTTCATACATTTTTATTAGGCGAGATATTAGGAAATGTTAGCTGTTGCACTCAGGTTTATTCCTAGTCTACTTCATGTTCATGTGATGGTGCAATAGGTAGTTCTCATTCATCAGTTCCACCAGTTGATGGTGAATTAGATTTGGTATGCTGCTGTTGATGGCAAGGAGAAGATGCCAGTCTATAGCATTGGTTCGTTGTCATCATCATTCTACTCACATAGACGACCAAACTATGAAGCTGAATTTTCAAGACTAATTTCAAATTTGATCTCGAAGATGGAGGAATTTTAGGACGCGATCCAAAATTCGGAATTGTTTCAGATGGTTGATGCCGAGCAATGCATGATCGACTATGAAGATTATAAGGATGAGTTGTGTATGTGTTTTGATTGGCTTACAAAGAAGTTACAATAAAGAGGACTACAATTCAACCCCTGATGATCTACCTCGGATTGTTTGGAGTAATGTTCCAGCTATAGCATCTATTCCATCAACTATAGTTGCACCTACAGCAACCGCATCAGGACTAGCAACAGCAGACAGCTCTACCCCAGTACCCAATATCTCACCATGTGGACTAGAAATGTCGCAGCATAACGATTATGAAACTAGGGTGGATGATTTAGTGTATTACACACATTTTTTTTTCAATGCCTTAAACTTTGATTTTGGATTTTATTTTTTTATTTTATCTTAATGTTTTTAATATATATATATGCAATATATATAATTGTTTTCTAGAGTTAATTAGATTTTTATTTTGTTGTTTTATCTGTAAATGTTTTTGCATGTACTGAATCAAAACTAGAAGCAAAATGATTATTTTTTTTGTGTTTTATGTTCCAATTTCTGCAGTATCTGCAAAAATTCTACAAAAAAAAATTTAGTCGGTATTTTCCGACTAAATTGCGACCAAACTGACCAAAATTTTTTAATATCAATGGTCAATAAAAGGTCACCAAATGGTCGATAATTCTTTTGGAGATCAATTACCGACCAATGATTTTCAAAGATTTTAATCGATTTTTTGTCGCAAATTTTTAGGTTTTTACCGACCGTTTTGTGACAATTTACCAACCTAATTTTTTTGGTCAGAAAATGATCGGAATATCATAGGATTTTGTTTGTCGGTAAATGGTCTGCAAATGGTCGGTAATTACCAACCATTTGGAGACTAATTACCGACCTTATTTATTCGGTTGGTAAATTGTCGGAATATAGTCGGTAAATCTTTGTCGGTAGAGGATCCTTAAATGCTTGGTAATTTCTCAACCCTCTGATTTTTCATTGGTAAAAATTTAGCGACGACCAAAATTGCGACCAAATATTTTGGTCAGTAAATGGATGGTTTTAGGTTTTCCGACCAAATGATTGGTCGATAATATGGTGAATTTTAGAAGTGCATACACATCCCTGATGAAAAATTATATGGTGTTACAATGATTAGCCAACACGAATATTGGTTACGCTATTGACCAAATGGTTGGAATCCATCTCTATGTAATCCCAACTTGACATTTCAACTCTCCGCGAAAAATGAAGGATGCAACTGGTCAGAATGAAACATAGCCTTGATGGATGATGCATAACACTATCGTCCTTGTCATGATCATCATGCCAACGCATATCCTTAGTAGTTGTTTTTGAAACATATAATCTATGTAGCCTAGGAATGAAAGGAAAGTAATACATCCTTTTATACAGAACACCACCCAAGTGATTTGTTTTCCTCCTTTCTCCTACTTTTGTACTGAGGATTCCCACATAAATTGCAACACTTCAAAGTACTATCTTCATCGCAATATATCATGCACCCATGCTCACAATAATCAATTTTGTGCATAGGAATACCCAATCCTTTAACCACCTTATTCATATCATAAAAATTTGTTGGCAATGTGTTTCTCTAAGGTAGTACCTTTTTCATAATTTCAAATAAGGAATCATAAAATCTCTCTGGTAAATGATATTCTGACTTAATATTCAACATTCGAACTACTATAGATAACTATAAGTACTTCTCACACCTTGGCCACAATGCTCGATCGATCACTTGCAACATCTCATACAATTTTATTGCTATCAGATTTGGACTCTCCTCCGTAGGGTCAAAGTCCAAGTCAGGTCCACCTGCATCCATAACCATGGTATGGTATGGACATGGTAATTTAGTAGCATAAGCTGATGTATGACCTTCACACTATTCATAATTTCTATGAGTTGTAGTTTCCCCTTGATAGATAGACTGAAAGATAGATAACAGATAAACACATAGACAGACAAATAGATAGATAGATAGATATATATATAAGGTTGATATAGAGATAAATAGATAGATAAACATATAGACAAATAGACATAGACAAAACAGATAGATTAATAGATAGGTACATAGACTATAGGCTAAAAAACTCAAAGGTAGATAGGGAGATAGAGAAATTGACATATAGACAATAGATAGATAGATAGATAGACAGGTTGACAAATAGATAGATAGATAAATAGATAGATAGATAGACAAATAGATTTATTGACAAATAGATTTATTGACAAATAGATAGATAAACATATAAACACATTTATAGATATTTAAATAGATAGATAGATAGAAAGATAGATAGTAAAATAGACTGATATAAATATAGATAGGTAGATAGTTAAAAAAATAGAAAGATAGACAGATAGATTGATAAATAGATAGATTGTTAGACAGTTAGAAAAATAGATAGATATATAGATAGATAGATACATATATAAAGATAGATAGAAATACATATAGAAAAATATTCAAATACTTAGAGAGAATGAGGGGAAAATAATTAGATAGATAGATAAATAGAAAGATAGACCGACAGATTGATTTATTGTTGGGTATATACACAGATATAAATATAGAAAGATAGATAAATAAATAGATAGATAAAATGATAGAGTGATAGACTGATAGATAGTTGAAGAGTTATATAGATAAATAAATATATTGATATACAAATAGACAATTATATAGAGAAATATATATATAGATAGATATATAGATAGATAGATAAATTGATTTACTTATAATCTAATAGAGCAATAGAAAGAAAGAAAGTTAGATAGTTATACATATAGATAGATAGAAATATAGATAGTACATAGAAAGATATATTGAAAGAAAGACATATATACTAATAGATAGATAAAAAGATAGACAAATAGACATATAAACATATAGATATATAAATATATAGATAGATAGATAGATATGTAGATAGACATATAGATAGATAGATATAAGATAGACATATAGATAGATAGACAGATATAAAGATAAATAGTGAAATATATTTATAAATATATAGTCAAATATGGGTAGAGAGATAGATTGATTGATAAAAAGCTAGAAAGAAAAATAAGTATATATATATATATACACAAATAGATAGATAGAAAAATAGATAGATAAATATTTAGATAAATATACAAATAAATAGATAGATAGATAGATACACAAATATATAGATAAACAGATAATAGATAGATAGAGAGACATATAGACAAATAGACATATAAACAGAGAGATAAAAATATAGACATATAGACAAATAGATTGATAGACATATAGACATATAGACAAATAGACAAAAACACAGATAGATAAATAGATTAATTGATAGATAAACAAACATAAGATAGATAGATAGACAGATAAACAAATAGACAAATTAATAGATAGGCACTTAGACTTTAAGAGACATAAATAGATAGGCATATTAACAAATACACAATTAGACTAATAAACTAATAGGTAGTTAGATATTTTGATAGATTGACAGATAGATAAATAGATAGATTGATATTTAGATAGTTAGACAATTATATAGTAGATAGATAGACATATAGACATATAAATAGATTGATAAATTGATAGATAGATAGATAAATAAAAATGTAGACTTATCGATAAAAAGATAGATATAAATATAGATAGATATATAGGTAGATAGATAGAAAGATAGATAAATATATAGACTAATAGACTAACTGACTGATTGATAGATAAACAAATATACATATATATAGATTTACAAATAGATAGATAGATAGAGACAAATAAACAGGTAGATAGACATACAGATAGATAGATAGTGAGATAGATATAAGATAGATATATTGATAGACTAATAGATAAAAAGATAGTTAAATAGTTAGATATATAGACAAATAGACAGATAAATAAATGTATTTTTAGTTAGTTAGTGAATTATATAGATAAAAAGATACATAGATTGATAGATTGATAGATTGACAAATAGATAAATAGACAAATAGATACATAGACAGATAGACAAATAGATAAATAGAAAGTTAGACAGATTGAAAGATATATTGATAGAAAGTTAAATAGATAGACAGATATACAGATATAGAGATATACATATAGATAGTAACACAAATAGATAGATAGAAAGATAGATAGATGGAAAGACACATAGAGTTATAGACTGATAGACTAATACATAGATAGAGACATATATAGATAAAGGATAGAAAGATTGACGGAAAGAAAAATAGACAAATAGATAGAAATATAGATTGATAGATAAACATATAGACAAATAGATACATAAATAGATAGTTAGATAGACAGATTAATAGATAGATTGACAGACAGATAGATAAATAATTAGAAAGACCAATAGATAGATAGATAGATAGATAGATAGATAGATAGTTAGGTGGACATATAAATAGATATATACATATAGAGATAGATAGAAAGATAGATAAATATATAGATAAACAAATAGATAGATATAAAGATTGACCGATGGATATATGTATATATATATATATAGATTGACTGATAGACTAATAGACATAAAGATAGTTAGACAGTTTGATGAATAGATAGTTAAAAAGATAGATAGTTAAATAGATACATAGATTGATAAATAAACATATAGGCATATAGATAAATATATAGATAGATAGCTAGATAAACATATAGATTGATACACTAATAGATAAATATATAGATTTACATATAAAATGATAGATAAATAGATAAATAGACATAAAGATAGATTAATTGATTGACAGATATATAGTTAGAAATATAGATAGAAAGATAAATAGATAAACATATAGGGAGATAGATATATAGATAATTAGAGAGATAGATAGATAGATAAACACATAGACTAATATATTGATAAATTAAAAGGCATAGAGAGAGATAGAGAGACAGACATAAAAAAATAGATATATAGAGATAAATAGATAAATAGATATATAGAAAGATAGAAAGATAGAAAGATAGATGGATAGACAGATATTAAGATAGCTAGACATATAGATAAATAGTTAGATAGACAAATAGTCAGATAGACACATAAATACATATAAAGATAGTTAGATAGATAGATAGACTAATATACTGATAGAAAAATAGATAATTAGATAGTTAGATAGATAGATAGATAGGTAGACAGACAGACAGACAGATAGATAGATAGATAGACAATTAGATAGATAGATAGGTATATATATAGATAAATATATAGACATCGAAAGAAAGATAAAAAAAATAGTCAAATAGATTGATAGATAAATAGTTAGTTTGATAGTTAAATAGATAGATAGATAGGTAAATAAATAGATAGATAGATATATAGATATATAGATAGATAAAAAATTAGATAGGTAAATAAACAAACAGATAGACTTATAAACTAATAGACTAATAGATAGTTGGATAGTTAGACAGATAACAAAATAAATTGATATACAAATAAATAGTTAGATAGACTGATTGATTGATTGATTGATTGATAGGCAGAATGATAGTTAGAAAATAATATAGATAGATAGATAGAATGGTGGATAGTTACATAGATAGATAGATTGACTCATAGTTATATACAAATAGATAGATAGATAGATAAATAGATATACAAATAGAAAGATAGATATACAGATAGATAGATTAGTAGATAGACATATAGAAAGATAAATAAATAGATAGAAATTTAGACAGATATAGAGATATATAGTCAAAAAGATTAATAGATAGATAGTCAGATAAAATTATAGATATATAAATAGATTGATAGATAACGAGGTAGGAAGATATGTAGATATATTCATAGATATGTAGATATATTCATAGATATGTAGATATATTCATAGATATATAGATATATAGATATATAGATATATAGATATAGAGATATAAGCATATATTGATAGATAAATAGATATATATAGATATATAGATATATAGCTTAAGGCAAGGGGATTCGTTATCCCCCCTTCTTTTTGATATCTATATAGAACTATTAATACGAAACTTGAATAAGAAAATATACGAAGGTAAAATAATGCCATTCAGACAACCAAGGAATACACCCAGAATTGGTTGTTTAGCTTACGCAGATGACTTTATAATATTTACTAATGCTAGCATAAAGTCTTTAATGAATCTTATGGAACTTCTTCAAATATTTGAAAAAGAGACAGGCCAAATGGTTAATAAAAGTAAATGTCAGTTTATGCTTGCAAAAAATGCAAAACTAAAGTTAGTAGATAAAATAAAAAATATTACAGGTTTTTCAGAAATTAAAGGGGCATTAATGTATCTAGGTTGTCCGATATATGAGAGGAGGTTGAAGGAAGAATATCTAACTTACCATCAAGACAGACTAAGAAAGAAAATAGCAGGATGGAAAGAAGAGCTCCTGGGATTTGGGGGGAGGATTACGCTGCTTTCACATGTATTACAAAGCACACTCACACACATAATATCAGTGATACATCCCCCTAAAAAATTTATAAAAAAACTCGAATCAGAAATGGCTAACTTCTTACGGGGTAAAAAACAAGGCAGAAATAAACTACAATGGAAGGACTGGAAAAGTATTTGTTATCCGAAAGTGGAAGCAGGATTAGGTCTAATGAGTCTCTTGGACTCGGCAACTGCCTGGGACTGCAAAAGCTGGTGGAGACTTAAAGAAAGCGATAATCTATGAGCTAAATATATGCGGGTAAAATATTTAGATAATAAAAATAGGACTTCTAAGAAAGCTTTGAACAGTTGGAAGTCAATGGAAAAACAAAAAGAGATAGTAGACTCACACTCTATACTAAAGAAGAGTGGCTGGAAATGGACGTTAACACCACAAGGAAACTTTTCCCTCAAGTCGGCAAAAGATTTGGTCAGAAAGAAAAAACCGGTTCAAACTCTATTTAAATGGGGATGGCAAGAAAATATCCCGCAAAAAATGCGCTCCTTCACATGGAAGGCATTAATGAACGCTATACCAGTAGATAGAAATCTACAAAAGAAAGGGATAAACATGGCTTCAAGATGCGAATGCTGTTCACAAGCGGTTGAAACAACTGATCATTTGCTTTCTAATGGACCCATTGCAGTAGAAATATGGAGAGAGATGGAAGGGGAAAAAAGAATATGTAAAATAGACGATGGATTAATAGATAAAGTTAAAAAATGGGAAAAAGCAAACATAAAAAGCCCCGCCAGGAAATGGCTTAATCAGAAACTGCCGCATCTAATTATTTGGTGCATTTGGAAATCTAGAAACAAAAATAAATTTGAAAATATAAGGATGAATTTAACAGAAATTATAAAAGATATTAGAAAGAAGATATGTAATATATCAATAATAAAACCGATAGTAATACAGGAATTGAAACAAGAAAAGAAGCTTGAGAAAGAATGGGATCTCACATACAAAGTGTTAAAACAGCAATGGGCTAAATGTATACAGTGGAATGCTCCGCCGGTTGGCAAACTCTCACTTAATATGGATGGGAGCTTTAGCAGGGACATTGGAATAGTAGGAGGAGGTGGGGTAATAAGAGATCATACAGGGACAGTACAGAGAGCATTCACCAGATCTAGTAGGGCATCCTCGGCTTTAGAATCAGAAATTAGAGCATTAAAATCAGGGTTAGAGATATGTAAGCAGCTAAACTTTAAAAACATTGAAGTTCATGTAGACTCAAAATTACTAGTTGATACAGTAATCAATAAGAAAATATTATGGAGGTATGAAGAGGATCTAGAAGTTATTCTTAGTCTTTTGGACGAACTGAAGGCCTCAATAATACATATATATAGAGAAGCTAATAATCTAGCGGACAGTCTATCTAAAATAGGCACCACCAGAGGAGATAAAGATTACAATGAGAAATTCATGCCAAATAAACTAAAGGGAATAGTATGTTTAGATAAAATGGGTTTTCCTTATATTAGAACAAATAAACATACCACGAAGATATGACATAGTCTCATCTGTTTGCTGAATTGTGCGGGAATTCATCATTGCAGAGAATTTCTGTCTCACAATTAAATGGAATGGAAAAATGGAGATTGAGCCAAAATGGATATAAATATAGGAGATTCCATTGTAGGATATATTAATTCTGCATTTTGGCAGAATGGTGGATAACTAAATGGTAAGGTTGTCAAAATAATATGTATGTAATTTAGAATTTCTGCATACTTAAAACATGTGCTAATTCTGCATTTCGGCAGAATTCGATAACCTCTTTAGAAAGGATGTATTTTGATTTTCCTTGCAGGACAATATGCATTCTGTCTTTTCCTTGCAGAATGTTAAAGGGGAGAATTCGCTAATTCTGTGGAGCTTGCCTTATGGTGTATAAGTTTAATCAAGAATAAGAGTAGTAGGGTGTTAAGTTCTGGTAGGCATGGTCGTTGTTTTTTTGTTTTCTCTTTGGTTTTGTTATAGGATCGACAGTGAATACAAGAGGAAGGTAGACGGCTAGAATCATAGGAAGATTAGAGCCAGCCGCATGGGGAAAAGGAGGGATAGAGGTCCGACCACAAGGGCAGCACTAAGCTGCTGCTAAAGAACCTCCAATGAGGATGTTGCTGCTGTCTAAAACTTGTGAAAGAGCCTCCTGGGATGCTGATAAAACTGCATCCATAAATATGCAGTGACAATATCAAATAAAGAGCCTCTACTGAGTACATATCATGGAAAACCTGTTGCTATCTGTTGGGGCCAAAGCCTGTTGCTGTCTGTTGCTGCCAAAGCACATGTAGAGAGCTCCCTGTTGCTGCCATGAGATCTCCTGCTGTTGAGACGAATATGCCTTCTGGTGTGGAAAGACTTCCTGCTGTTCACGGTTATATAATAAGGAAGAATCATACAGAGAGCGGTTACTGCTTAAGCTAATCCTAAGAAAATGATAATTTCTCTGAATTATTGACTAGGGTATTGCTCTGTAAATAGTATGTCTTTTAAGTTTTCTGAAGCTGTAAAGGTTTTCCTCCGCCTACAAGTGAGGGATATGTTTTCTTTAATAAATGATAAAAGCCTTTTTTTTAAAAAAAAGATAGATAAATAGATAGATAGTAAAATATTATGATAGATAGATAGATAGATATATACATAGAAAGATACATAAATGTGCAAATAGATAGATAGATAAACAGATAAAAGATATATAGATAGATAGTCAAATAAATAGATAGAGATAAAGATAGATAGATTGATTGATTAATTGATTGATTTATTGATTGAGAAATAGAATAATAGACAAATAGATAGATTGATAGCTAGATAACCAGATAGATAGATACATAGATAGACAGATAGATAGATAGATAAATAGACAGATAGAATCATAGATAGACAGAAAAAAGATTGAAAGAATAATAGACAGATACATATATATATTGATACATAGATATATAGATAGATAAACAAACATAAGATAGAAAAATAGATAGATAGATAGACAAATAGACATATTGATAGATAAATACATATACACAAAGAGACATAAATAGAAAAATAGATAAATAGATAGATGATTAGATAGATTGACTAATTAGTTAGATAGTTTGATAAGGAGCTATATAGATAAATAGATAGATAAATAAATAGATAGTTAAATAGTTAGATAGTTAGATAAATTGAAAGAACGACATATAGATATATAGATAGATTGATAAATTGATAGATAGATAAATAAATAGATAGATAGAGAGATCGATAAACATATAGACATATAAATAGATAGATAGATAGATAGACAGATAGATAGATAAATAGATAGATAGACTAATAAATAGATTGATAGATACAAGGATAGACAGATAGACTGATAAACAAGAATGTATATAGAAAATAGACAAATAAACATATAGATAGATAGATAGAGATATATAGAGATAGACTGATATACTAATAGATAGAATGATAGTTAAATAGTTTGACTAATAGACAAATATATAGATAGATAGATATATTGTTAGTTAGTTAGTGAATTATACAAACAGAAAGGAAAACAAATAGTTAGATTAATAGATTGATAGATTGACAAATAGATTGATAGATAGATAGACAAATAGACAAATAGAAGGTTAGACATATATATATATATAGATATAAAGATATAAAGATAGATACATAGACAGATATATAGATAATGTTATAGACTTATAGATAGTTAGATAAATAGATAGATAGAAAATTGGCAGATAGACAAATAGATAGATAGACAAATAGATTGATAGATGCATAGTATTATATTCTAATAGACTAATAGATAGATAAAAAGATAGAAAGATAGATAGACAGATTAACAGATAGATAGACAAATAGATAGATAAATAGACATACAGATTGATATATAGACAGATAGACATATAAATAGATACATAGATAGATAGAAAGATAGACAGACAAATAGATAGATAGATAGTTTGATAGATAGATAGATATATAGATATATAGAGAGATCGATATATAGTTAGACATATAGATAGATAGATACACTAATAGATAGATAGATAGATGCAAATTGACAGATATATAGATTGATAGATGGATATATATATATATTATATAGATAGACAGTGTGACTGATAGGCTCATAAATAGAAAGATAGTTAGACAATTAGATGGATAGATGGAAAGATAGATATTTAGACAGATACATAGATTGAGAGATAGACATACAGATATATAGACAAATAGATAGATAGATAGATAGATATACATATAAATTGATAGACTGATGTATAGATATATAGATAGACATATAAATATATATAGAAAAACAAATAGATAGGTAGATAGATAAGTATATATACAGATAGACATATAGATAGATAGACATATATATTGATATAAAGATAAATAGATATGCAAATTCATAGATCAACAAAAAGATAGATAGACACATAAACACATTTATAGATATATAGATAGATAGATAGATAGACTAATATATTGGTAGAAAAATAAATATTTAGATAGTTAGACAGATAGATAGATAGACAGATGGATAGATATATAGATTGATAATTAGGCAACAATCAGATAGATAGACAGATAAATTAATAGATCAAAAGACAAATTGACATATAGAAAGAAAGAAAGATAGACATATAGAAAGATATTCAAATAGTCAGATTGACTAATCGAAAAATAGTTAAATAGATAGATAAACATATAGAAAGATTGGTAGATAGACATATAGAAAAATAGATAGATAGATAAATAGAAATAGAGATATGCATATAGACATATAGAAAGATAAACTTACCGGCATATAGATTGATAGATTGCCCTATAGGCACATAGATAGATAGAATGATAATCTAATAGATGAATAGAAAGATAGACAAAAAGGAATAAAGAAAGAAAGATACATAAATATATATATTTATACTCACACAAATAGACAAATAGACAAATAGAAATATAGATAGAAATATAAATAGGAACATATATAGATATACAGATAGACATAGATATATGTAAATACATAGATAGATATATACATATATATTGATAGACAAATATAAAGATAGATAGATAAATAGACATATAGACAAATAGATAGATAGTCAAATAGTCAAATAGAAAGATAAGTAGACAAATAGACAAATAGATTAAAGACAGGTAGCTAGACAAAAAAAATAGATAGATAGATAGATACATACATACATACATAGAAAGATAGATTGATTAATAGATAGCTAGATAGATAGATTAATAGATAGATAGATAGATAGATAGAATGATAGATATATAGACACATAGAAACATAGGCAGATAGAAAAAATAAAGATAGAGAAATAGATAGAAACACAAATAGATATAAAGATAGATAGATAGTTAAACAAACATATAATAGATATATAAATAGATAGACAAATAGATAGATTTATATATAAACATATACATAAAGTGACATAAATAGATAAATAGATAGACAAATAGATGATTAGATTGATTGACTAATAGGTTGTTAGATAGTTTATAGATAGACAGATAGATAAATAGATAGAAAGACAATTATATAGATAGATAGATAGATAGACATATAGACATATAGATGGATTGATAAATTGATAGATAGATAAAAAAATAGATAGATAGACAGACAGATTGATTGATTGATAGACAGATAGATAAACACATAGATAGATTGATTGTTAGATAGATTCACAGAAAGACAGATAGACATATATAAGGAAAAACAAATTGATAGATAGAGATATAGACAAATAAATAGGTAGATAAATAAACAAATAGACAAATAGAGAGAGATAGACATATAGATAAATAGACTGATATACTAATTGAAAAAAATATAGTTAAATAGTTTGATAGATATACAAATAGATAGATGAATTTATTTTTATTTAGTTAGCTAGTGAATTAGATAGTTAGAAAGATAAACAGATAGATAAATTGATAGATTGATAGAATGTTAGATAGACAAATAGATATATAAATAGATAGACAAATAGACAAAGAGAAAGTTAGACATATAGACAAATAGATATATATATATATATATATATAATGATAGATAGACAGATATACAAATAATATGATTGACTTATAGATAGTTAGCTAAATAGATAGATAGACAAATAGAAAGATATATAGAAAGATTATTGGATAGACACATAGACTATTATACAAATAGACTATTAGATAGATAGATAGATAGATTAATAAATAGATCGATAAACAAATTGATAGATAGTTAGACAAATAGAAAGATACATACATAGATATATTGACTGATAGAAAGATTAATAGATAGATAGATAGATCTATAGATAATTAGACAGATAGATATATAGATAGATAGATAGATAAGTAGATAGACATATAGATTGATAGAAACATAAATAGATAGACTGATAAATTGATAGATATATAGATTGACAGATGGATATAGATAGATTGATATATATATATATATATATATATATATATATATATATATATATATATAGACTGATAGACTGATAGACTAAAAGATAGTTAGATAATTTGACTTATAGATAGTTAGAAAGATAGATAGTTAGAGAATTACATAGATTGATAGATAGACACATACATAGAAAAATATATAGATAGATAGATAGACATCTAGATTGATAGATTGATAGATTGATAGATTGATAGATTGATATACAGATAGACATATAGATTGATAGCTAGACAAATATATAGATAGATAATTTAAAAGATTATAGATAAAATGAAAAATAGAGAAGTAGATAGATAGATAGATATAGATATAGACAATAAGACCGATAGATAGATAAATAAACACATGGACTTATAGAATGATAAACTAAAACCCATATTAACAGACAGAGAGATATACATTAAGACAATTAGACAAAAAGTTAGATAGACAAAGATAAAAAAATAGATAAAAGATATGTAAATAGATAGAAAGATAGATAGATAGATAAATAGATAAATATAAAGATAGTAAGATAGACATATAGATAGATAGACACATAAACACAATTATATATATAATCAAATAGATAGACTACTAATTTTGATAAAAAAAATAGTTAGATAGTTAGACAGAAAATTAAATAAGCAGACATAAATATATATTTATAGATAGTTATATACAATTAGATACATAGATAGATAAATAGATATATCAATAGTTAAATAGACATATAGAAAGAAAGGTATATAGACGTATAAAAAGATAGACAAATAGTTAGATAGACTATTGGACAAATAGTTAGATTGATAAATAGATATATAGATATGTATATATTTTAATAGAAAGATAGATATATAGATTGATAAATATGCATATAGACATATAAAAAGATAAACATATAGACAAATAGATTGATAGATAGTCAAATAGACTAATAGATAAAAAAAGAAATATATAGATAGACAGATAAGCAAATTGATAGATAGATAGACAGATAGACAATTAGACAAGCAGATAGAATGATCGATTGAAAGACAGATAGATAAATAAACATATAGAATAATACACTTATATATTAAAAGATAGATAGAGAAATAGATAGAGAGACGAATAGACAAATAGAAAGATAGACATATAGATAAATAGATAGATAGATAAAGAAAGAGATATACAAATAGATAGATAGCTCTAAAAACACATATATAGATAGACTAATAGTCTAATAGATGAATAGAGAGATAGACAGAAAGATAGAAAGATAGACATATAAAGATATATATATGTATATATATATATATATATATATGTTGACAAATTAACAAATAGAAAAATA
>JAREIK010003266.1:196600-293716 GCA_029783825.1 Sapria himalayana
ATTAATCAGCATCTTTTTATTAGACTTTCTATATGCTTCAATTTTCATCTATGTATCTATTTATCTATCTATCTATATATACGTCTATCTTTCTATCTATCTATCTATACGTATATCTTTTTGTCTATGTATTTGTCTTTCTATCTTTTTTCTATCTATCTTTCTAATTGTCTTCCTATCTTTCTATTATATATGTCTTTCTATCTGTCTTTCTATCTGTTTGTCTACCTATATATCTATATGTCTATCTATTTATCTGTCTGTCGATCTCACTTTTTGTATATCTATCTGTCTCTTTTTTTTGCCAATTTAACTTTTTCTGTTTCCTTTTTGTCTATCTACCAGTCTATCTATCTTTTTGTCTATCTAGATGTCTATTTGACTAACTATATCTATGTCAATCTTTCTATCTATCTATATGTCTTTTGTCTATCTATCTATTGATCTATGTATTTGTCTTTTTGTCTATCTGTCTAACTCTATGACTATCTATTTATCTATCTATCTTTATGTGTGTATATCTATATGTCTAACTCTATCTATCTATCTCTCTCTATATGTCTATTTTTCTATCAATCTATCTATCTCATGTCTTTCTATCTATATATCTATCTATCTTTCTATCTATCTATTTATGTATCTATCCGCCTAACTATTTATCTATCAATCTATCTATGTATATTTTATCTCTCTATTTATCTATATATCTATCTTTTTTCTTCCTCTTTTTCTTTCTATCAATTTATAGATCTATCAATCTATTTGTCTATTAATCTATCAATTTTTCTATCTGTCTATCTAACTATCTGTTAATCAATCAATCCATCTATCTATCTTTTTTTCTATCTAACTATATATCTCTTTAACTATGTGTCTATCTATCTATCAATATATCTATCTAACTATTTACTTTCTATCTGTCTATCTATATGTCTATGTATCTTTCTATATAACTATCCAACTATGTATCTATCAATCCATCTATCTATCTATTATCTATCTGTCAATCAATCAATCAATCATTCGTCTATCTATTAGTCTAACTATATGTTTTTCTCTTTGTAGATCTATTGATTCATCTATCTATCGATCTATATGTATATCTTTCCATCTTACTAACTATCTATCTATATGTTTATCTTTATATCTATCATTCTATCTATCTATCTTTCTATCTTTCTTTCTAATTGTCTATCTATCACTCTTTCTATATACCTTTCTTTCTCTTTTTAACTATTTGTATATCTATATATTGATATATATATATATATATATATATATCTGTCTGTCTTTCTATCTATTTGTATGTCTTTCTATCAATCACTCTTTTGTCAATTTGTTTGTCTTTCTTGCTATCTATTTATTTATTTATCTATTTATCTATCTATCTTTTTGTCTATCTGCATGTATATTTGTCTGTCTATATCTCTGTCTATCTTTCTACCTATGTATCTATATATCTATGATCTATCTATCTATCTATCTTTTTGTCTATATGTCTATCTATATGACTATCTATTTGTATATCTATTGATTTATTTTTCAGTCTATCTATTTGTGTATATATCTATATGACTATCTGTTTCTCTATCTATCTTTCTATATATCTATCTGTCTAACTTTCTATCATTCTATCTATCTGATGTCTGCCTATCTTTATATCTGTCTATCTATCTATGTAAATATCTATCTGTTTGTCTATTTTTATATCAATCTATCTGTCTATTTTCTATTTATCTGTCTATCTATATATTTATTTATTTATCGATCTATCTGTCAATCTATATCTATTTGTCTATCTATTTGTTTCTTGATCTATCTATCTATATATCTAACTATCTAACAAATTATCTTTTTGTATCTGTCAATCTTTCTATCTAGCTATTTATTTATCTATATATGTATCTAACTATATGTCTATCTATATGTTTATTTATAAGTCTAACTTTTTTTCTAACTATCTGTCTAACTATCAGTCTATCTACCTATCAAGTTATTTGTCTATTTATCTATCTATCTATAACTCTATTTATCTATCTATCTAACTTTCTATCTATGTATCTATCTATCTATCTACATATCTATTTGTCATTCTTTCTGTCTAACTATATGTATCTCTATCTATCTATTTATTTATTTATCTATATATCTATATATCTGTGTATATATATATATACCTGTCTGTCTATATATCTATTTATTTTTTTGTTTACATATCTATTTATATATCTATTTGTCCATCTATCTATATATCTATTGTCTATCCATTTTTCTATCTATAAGTCTATCTATTTGTCTATTTATCTGTAAATTTATTTGTCTATCTATATGTCCTTAATATGTCGATCTATATATTATCTATATGTCTGTCTATCTATCTATCTGCCTATCTATCTGTTTATCTATTAGAATATCTATCCATCAATCTATCAATCCATTTATATATTTGTCTATCTATCTATCTATCTATTTTTCTATCAATCTTTCTATATATGTATCTTTCTATCTATCAAATTATCTATCAAATTATCTATCTATCTATCTATCTATATATCTATCTGACAATTTATATATCTAACTATTTGTCTATCTATCTATTTATCAAACTATCATTCTGTCTGTCTATCTATCTATCTATTTATCTATACGTCAAACTATCTATTAATCGATCTATCTGTATATCAATCAATCAATCAATCAATCAATCTAATTATCTATCAATCTATCTGCCTATTTATGATTCTATCTATCACAATATCTATCTTTCTATCTATCTGTGTATCAATCTATCTACCTTTATTTCTATCTATCAATGTACCTATTTATCAATCAATCTATCTATCTATTTTTTTGTCTATCTATTTGCACATCTATCTATCTATCTATATATATGTCTATCTATATATTTTATTTATTTGTCTATCTATCTGTCTATCTATCTAACTATTTATCTATCTAATTATCTATCTATCTATTTAATTTTTATTTGTATATCTATTTGTCTATCCATCTATCTATTTGTCTATCTAACTATGTATCTAACTATTTATCTATCTATTTATCTATTTAATTTTTATGTGTAACTATTTGTGTATCCATCTATCTATTTGTCTATCTATTTCTCTATCTATCATTCTATTAATCAATCTATCTATTTGTCTATCTAACTATCTATATATTTTACTTTCTATATTTTTATCTATCTAGCTATCATTATGTCTATCTATTTGTCTATCTATTTATTTATAAATGTATCTATCTATCTATCTATCTGTTTATCTATTTATTTATAAATTTGTCTATATATATATATATCTATTTATCTGTATATCTATTTGTCTATTTATCTTTAAGTCAATCTATCTATCTATCTATCTAGAGGTATCAAACGTGCCGGGCCGGGCCGGCCCGGCACGGAAAAAATCCGTGACCGGTCCCGTGCCGTGCCCGGCATGGTTCGGCTCGCGGCACGGCAAACCGGCACGGGTTTATCTCGTGCCGGGAGCCCCGTGAGTCCGACCGCATGCTTCCCCTCCTGCAAAAAAAAGACCGCGGGTCGGGTCTAATTCGACCCGACCCCCGGTCCCCCGTTTCCCGAACCGCACGGACAGGTTTGCCCGAGCGGGCCAGGGGAGGCACAGCACGGCCCGTCGTGCCTGCGGGCCGTGCCGGGCCCTGGTTTTTTAAACCGTGCCGTGCCCGGCACGGCACGGTAGCACGATCGTGCTCGTGAAAAATGGGTCATGCCTTGCCGGGCCGGCCCATTTGACACCTCTATATCTATCTATATATTTATCTATCTATCAATTACTCTCTCTATCTATCTATCTCTCTTTATCTATTTATTATTTATGCGTATATGTATTTTTTTCTATTTGTTTATCTATCTCTCTATGTATTTATCTGTCCATTTGTCTATCTATCTATCTATCTATCTATTTCTCTATCTATAGACGACAAGAAAAATCTCATATAGCTAGGGACAATTCCCTAGCTAAATGGTCATTTTACCATCATTAAATTGTATATAGCGAGGGAAAGTGTCTCTAGCTAATAATTTTGCGACGAAAAATCCCTAGTTAAAAAAGATATTTTCTCTATCTAAATTAGCAAGCTAAATGATAATTTCCATCGCTAAACGGATATAACTTCTGATGCTATCCCAATCTAAAGTACTCGTCGCTAAATATTAGCGACAGAATTAGTCCCTAGCAAAATTAATTTAGCGACGAAAAAAAATTTTTGTTAAAATAAAGATATCACTAGCTAAATTAGCTAGGGAAAGTTTTCTTGCTAAATTAGCAAGCCAAAAATCTCTAGCTATTTTATTTTCAAAATTATTTTCAAAATTTAATTTTTTATAAAAATTTTAATTAAATAATTTTAATTAAATAATTTTATATTAAATTGAATAAAAACAAAAACTAAAAAAGATAATTTATAATTAACAAAAAATAAAATCATTCAAAAACTTATTCAAATATAATATTTTACATTATTAAAACAAAAAAATAACAAAATTTTATTGCATCTTATTCAGCAATGTATCTACCGACAGTGCATAAAGTATAATTTATCCATACATTAATGTTGTTGTATTTTCCTCTACTCCTCTGATCATCATCTTTCTGCTGTGACAAAGCTGTACGTGTTACAGTGCATCATGTCTAGTGAAAAATCTCTTCACTTATACAAGCTTCATATGGTGAATAATACGGTACCATATATGTAAGATATATAAACCACTAAATCAAATCAAAATAAATAAATAAAAATTATGTTTTGATAAATATATAATACTATAGTATATATGTATATATATGCTAGCATTTCACTCGTACATATATAAACTACAGTATCATGTGTACATATATACCATGTACATATATACTCAGTATATATGTACTTACAAAACTATAGGATTATATGTACTAATATACCGTATTGTTGTGTTGATGTTGCTACTGCTGCTGTTGTCGCTGTTGTCGCTGCCCCTCCTGCCACTGTCATCACTGTCACTGTCGTTGCCACTATTACCACCGCTGCCACCGCTACTACTGCCACTCCCGCCGATGCCCCCGCCACCACCACCACCGCCATTGCCACCACTACTACCGCTGATAAATAATGTCAAGCGGGGTGATGATGCTCGACAGATTAACTTTTCTACCAACGACTCGTTTTGAGGTTGAGTGAGTTTTTGATGAGGCAGTGAGCTACTTCTCCGAAAATAGGATCTGATATTCCTCCTGGACCTGAAATACTTGACACTACATGAGCATCATCATCATCATCATTCTAAGACCTAGTACAATTAGAACCAATCTTTGTAGAACCTAGAGCAAAAAAACGTATTTACTCATGTGTTCCCTTTGTACCATGTGATATTTGCAAATTAACTCAATTACTAAGATTTTTAACACCAACTTCTATCTACATGGCTAGCCTGGACCAGAAATATCTTCATCCCACAACTTTAGGGAAAGTCTAAGATCCATGGCTTTTATTATCTGCATCAGTAAGCAATGCATGATGACCAGACCAGCCCGAGCAATTATATGTTAAAAATTGTGTCTGTGTGTAAATGGGTGTGTGTGTGTGTGTGTATGACAATATATACATGTCTACAAATAAATATATGTACCCACATATGTATATACTCGATATATACACACGTATATACTACAGTATAAAAGTACATATATACTGAGTATATACATACGTATATACTACTTTAAAAAAGTACATATATACTGAGTATATACATACGTATATACTACTTTAAAAAAGTACATATATATTGAGTTTATACATACGTATTTACTATAGTATAAAAGTACTTATATACCTAGTATATACATATGTATATATTGTAGTATATATGTATGTATATACTGATTATATACGTGCAAATATACTCAGTATGTACGAACATATTACTCAGTATATAACTACTTATATACTCAGTATATACATAGATATATACTTAGTATATACATACATTTATACCAAGTATATTTGTATGTATATACTAAAGTATTATATGTACGTATATATAATCAATAGTCTTAGATACACACAATTGTACTTTCATGCAAATACACATACCATCAAAGACAACAAAAGAAACTAATCTAGGACATAAAATAATGCATATATGGATCTCACGCATGGTCAGCATTTCTAATTCTTTTTTCTTTGTTACTCCATGCAGATAGAGAACACTGTTACACCTGCACATGGAGCATAACATACTATATTTACAAACAAATAACCGATAATAAGCAGTCACAGATCTGAACTACGACAACATAGATTTACACAAAATAAGAGTGTCAATGAACAAACCTGTGTACGCGTGGAATTAATTTTTTGGTTCATCCCACAGTTTACAGAAGCTAAGGTGTTGTTCCCAGCACCATGAAAGACCAACCAAGCCTTTTACATACGTATAATATACTAAAAATCTATCCAAAGAATTCAGGGACACACAAACACATTCATAGATATATAAAAATAGTTTTTATAAATATGAACATAAATCAAAGTTGATAGTCATAGAAATTCTACAAAAATCTAAACGATGTCTAGCAATGATGTTTAGAGAGAAAGAGAGTGCAAAATAAAATCTTTTAGGAATAATGAAGATAATAGAAGCTAGGCCTTCTTTTGATCAAGCTGAAATCGATAAATATGGGACCCATGCATTGGAAGGACCGTGGAAATGTTTGAATGCTTTGAATCAGAATTTTTTTGTGCATCTCACATCATGTGTCCTACAAAGATTCATTATTAGCTAGGTTAATCGGCAAAGCAAAGAACAAAACTAGAATAAAAAAATTATAACCTGCAAAAAAATCTCATCATGTTTTGCTACATATAGACAAAAATCAAATTCAGTTCAGAAATAATTCTCATTCAAAATCATTCTCATAATTAGTAGGGAATTTTGATCTAGCCTCTCCTGCGAGGTTTTGTAGGAGAGGCTAGCACATATAGTCATGAGCCTTATTTGTATTATATGAACCTGACCAACAGACACACTCATGCTATGTGCTTACATATTGTTGATATTATATCTTTTGCCATTTAATTTCAAGTTAGTGCAACAAATTAGAATTATCCCATTTATAATTATAAGTTAGTATACATATAGTATATGTGGTTATAAATAGTTATATATAGTTAAACATATAGTTATATATAAATATATGCATACAAGTAGTTATAGTAGTTATACATAAATCTATACAAAGTTATAAATAATTATATAGATTTACATATATGTATACATATATGCACACATAATTAACAATAAAGTTATATTTATTTATATAGAGTTTTATAGTTATACAAATATTTATATATAGTTATACACATATTGTTAAACATTATGTTGTATGTTTTTTTACATATAATTATAAATATAGTTACATGTGGTTATAGATATAGTTACATGTATAGTTAAACTTATATTTATACATGTATGTATATATATCTTTTCATATAATTTCATATATTTATACATATAGTTATATATAGATATAGATATACTAAAATAAAATTTTTATACTAATATATAAAAATATATATTAAATATATGTTGTTAATTATATATTTAAATATAGTTATGTATAAAGCTTTTATAGTTATACATATAGTAAGACCGAATTATTTATAGTTATAAGTAATTATACATTTAATATATATAGTTATACAAATTTATATATCATTAAACATTTAAATATATATATATATATATTCATACGAGTTGTTATATTTGCCTATACATAAATATATACAAAGTTATAAACAAATATATAGATTTACATATATGTATACATATATGTATAAATATTTAAAAATATAGTTATAATTAATTATATAAAGTTTTATTTAGTTTTACAAATATTTATATATAGTTATACACATATAATTAAACATAATGTTGTATGTTGTTATACATGTAATTATAAATATAGGTACATGTGATTATACATATAGATACACAAAGTTTAGCTTATATTTATACGTGTAGGTATATATATTTTTTCATATAATTTCATATATTTATACATATAGTTATGTATAGGTATAGATATACTAAAATACATTTTTTATGCTAATATATAGAAATATTTAGTAAATATATGTTATTAATTATAAATATTAATATATTTATGTATAATGCTTTTATAATTATGCATATAGTTAAATACAATTATTTATAGTTATAGGTTCTTATACCTATAGCAACATATAGTTAAAAAATGAGTTATATATAGTTAAACATATAGTTATGTATAGATATATTCATACAAGTGGTTATAAGTAGTTATACATAAATATATAAAAAGTTATAAACAAATAAATAGATTTAATTATATGGATACATATATGTATACATAGTTACATATATAGTTATATTTATTTATATAGAGTATTTCATAGTTATACAAATATTTATATAGTAAAATACAATTAAATATTGTTATATATTATTAAACATATAGTATATTTTGTGAGAAATATAGTTATATAGAATAATAAATATAGTTATAAATTATAATTAAGTTAAAAAAATAGTTATATATAGTTGTGGATATAGTTATAAAATTAGTTTACATAGTTACAAATATAATAAAATATAGTTATAAAGAGATTTATATAGTTATACAAATACTTATAAATAATTATACATATATAGTTAAACATATAGTTATTGATCATCCTCAACCTTATCCTAGCTTTTAATCTATGCAGGACTTTTAAACATTTGGCTCTCTCTAAGTGACAACTTATGTTTGTTTATTTATCAAAGGTTAATCACGATACAATTAGTCCAACATGAGGTTCATCATAAAATTTGCCCACTAAATCACTATTATGCTCTAGAAAGTAGCATTCTAGATTTTCTTTATGGCTATCACATATTTGTTATGAGTTAACAATAATACGATGTATCATCATTATAATTAATTATGTAATATCTTAACTATTTGAAGGTAGCAGTACTAATCATACTTTTTCAATTAATTATTTTTAAAATTTTTTATACTTTTAATTCTTTAGTTTTTGTGTGCACTCCATTTTTAACATGATACATTAGATATATTTATTTATTATTTTCTTTTTATCTCATTATAATGTTTTTAATTTTATAATAGTTAATAATATTACTATGATGCTTATTTAGTAAAATAGTATCAATGTTCGTTTTATTATTTTGGTATATATTTTTTATCTTTTCTATTTTCCACTTAACTTAAAGTCTTTGAATTGTATTCCTTACCAATTAAATTTTATTATTGGTATAAGTATCAAAAATTGTCGAGCATGCCACTAGGTTTTTTGAGAATTCACCACATAATGTGCCAACAACTATTATAAATTTCTTGAGTGAAGAATTTTAAAACATTCTCTAAGTTTGTCACATTCTTCATCTTCTCGCAAGGTTAAAGTTTCATAATATTTTTTTTTAAATTTAATTATTAACTTTTGCATTGTTGATCTGTGAGTTTACAATTTTTTTGTTGGTAAATTTCTATCTTTCTTAAATCTTTTTATATAGTAGCTGATGCCATACTAGCTTATGCTAATATTATATGATATACAATATGATATAACATTATTGTTAATCTTATTATTTTGAGATATCCTGCTAAATAACTTAATTTTAATTTCAGAGTTAACCATGTTTTTTTAAAATATTGTTGTAGGATTTATAGAACTTTGTGGATGACTTTTCTAAGAATTGATCATGTTGTCTATCCCTATTTTTGTCATTTTAGAGGATAAATTAGAGGCTTGGTTTTTATTAATCTCTTTTTATTCACTATCGGTTTAATTTTTTTGTTATGATAAATTTTAAAATTATGAAATCAAGCATAAAATAAATTATTTTTATTAATAATGAGGTACACATAAGAAAATATGATAGCATTTTCATAGTAAGAGAATATTAATAAAAATATATTTTATCTAGATTACCTAGAATATAATATAATATTATTATGTAAGATGACTTTTATTATTTTGTTATTTTTATAAATAAGTATTATCATATTACATAATTCATATCTCATAAGGAAAAAATAGTTTTTATATATTTATACATTATTTTTTAAAAATGATTGCTATTTACTAAGAATATGAAATAAAGTTTTTTAAAAATTATAATATGATATAATATTTATTGTGAGAATTTGTATTTTTCTTGAAAAAACATAAAGTGATTTAACTTGTATTTTATGTAGCAATTTTATTTTGATATTAAAAATTTAGAGATTATAAAAAATATTCAATTAAGACAACTTGAAAACTTTTTTTATAAGACATTTTAGGATGAATCAACAATGATTACAAATTACTTAATCACATTGATATCTTCTTTTATTTTTTTCAAATGTATTTCTTATCAATTATTTAATCACATCATTTATCATTCGTGTTGTAGGGGGCAGTTCAAATGTTTCTTTAAAAGTAAGAAATAAATTGTGTCATCTCGTGTCTTTCTAGGCCATTATAGTATTCAAAAAAATATAACTGCAATTCATCATTACCATAAAATAGTAATTGAGTGATATATTTTCTTTAAAGATTTTTTTCGTCGTGGCAATTTATGTGAGGCTAAAGAGATTGTTTTCAAGTTTACTCACATTTTGGTTTTCTTACGAATTTTGTGGTCTATTTTTTTTAATGATTTTCTTAATCTTAAATATCATTAAGCCAGAACTTATAATAATATGAGTAAGTTGATTTTACATTAATTATTATAGATAAAAATTCATATAATTTTTGATTATTTCATATTTATTTAATATGAAAGCAATCATTTGTTAGCAAAAACTTTCTAACTACAAATATACTAGATAAAAATAATGATGATATTAGAGAAGAAAATTTATTTTGAAATATTTTAATCATATATATTTAAATCAACTATTATTTTATGTAATAATTGCATTTTTTTATAAAAAGAAATATTATTATAATTTTATTTTTTATTTGTTACTTAATTATGCTTTTTTGAATAAGTAAGAAACTAATAATATTTTTTTTCTAATGAATTAATTTTATATTTTATAATATATATATATATATATATATGATCTTATTTTGAATTAAAAGCATTTATACCTCAATGTCTCAAGAATTATGTCATGATTTACTAATTACTCAACTTGTTATTTTATGCTTTTGCCTCTACAAGTATTTATACTTATAGTATTGATTATATACCACTCTTGTTTTATTTAATTAATAATTAATTTTTAATAATACATTTAATCATAATATTTTAAATGATGAAATGTATTTGGAAAAGTCTTTAAGATTCACATATTTATGGGTTTTTTGAGTTAAATATATTATTTAACTCGGAGGAAAGTTGTGTTATATTACTGTAGTTGATACTACTATTATATATATTAATGAATTGAATATTTTTATATTCAAATATTTTTTTATAAAAGTTTCATATAGCTCAATGATTTAAATATTTTTTTAGTTTTAAGTAATATATATTTAAATGAAAAAATTATTTTATTCCAACTTATGTTTATGTGATTATTTCTCGATGAGTTTTCCATTATTAACTCTACTAGATATAAAGAAAATTATGAGAATATATTTCCTCTTATACTTTAAGATTGATATTAAAAATGTTATCAATATTGTAAATCTTTTATTATGTTCTCTCAAGAAGATGTATGTTGTGGTCCTATTTATATTCACAAATATATGAAAATATATATGAAATTGCTTTTATTCTCTTTGAGTGATTCAAGATATTTTTGATTATTTGACTATTAATATTATTTTTGGGTCTCTATAATAATAAACCATAATATCTATTATTATTTTTGTATAAACACACATCTAATAAACATGAGATTTTCATATTTACCCTTTTGTAATGAGTTATTAAAAACCATAAAATAAAAATTATGATGTGAGCTCATATTTGTATTAATAAAAAACATAAATAATGATAACTACTTTAATTTAATATTTTGTAAATAATAAAAATAAGCTAGCATGTAGCTATGAATAAATCATTCTGAAATATATTCATGATTATTAAAGATATATAAGATACTTCTCGTGAAGCCAATTTTCATCTCTCTTAACCAATATTTTCACATATATATTTTATTTATTGTTTCCCCATTTTTTATGTTGTATAGTTTATTTTTACAAACTTGACATTTCAAATAATAATATAAAGTTTTTTTCACACATAAAACGTAATTTAGTCATACATTTGAATCATAAAAAGTATTACCTAGTTTAAGCCATGGGTTTCGCAAGCTAGATTAACACCTCAACTAATCTTATGATCCCTAAGCATTGGTTGATGCAAGCCCCTATAACCAAAAGAGAGGAATAGGCATTGATAGAGGGAGTCAAACATGTCCATAAACTTTCTAGTTCAACTAATCATAAGGCTATTGTGCATTATGGCTTCATAAAAAGTAATACTTAGTTTCATGCAATTATCAAGCTTAAAGATATTTCTTTTTACATAGAAAATAAAATAACACCCCCTGAGGATTGTTCAAAGAAAATTTCCTTATTCCAAATGAGGAAGATTATGCAAAGAATTTCCTTTTTAACCAACCAGTAGTTTTTTGATGATGACAAAAGCAAGATTACAAATGAACCTAATCATGTTGCAATAGCATAGAATTAACATGTACTCTAATGGTGGAAATAAGTCGATAACCTGGTTACAAAAATCTAATCATTTGCTAGATATAGAGCAATACTTCTCAATTTTCTTTTTTTCTAACTAAAGATGTGATTACTGGTATGGCATCCAATTGAGCATGGTGAAGAGCTTCCACGCACCAAAGAAATTAATTCCTTCTGGTCATAATTCTGTTCTGAAAAAAAAGTAAAAAACTTACCAAACAAAACTAAATAAAGGTAATGCACACTGTACAAGGCTCCGGCTTAGTATTGAGTCAGAGATAATTCAATATATTCACAATCTTATCCACAATAATCAGAAATGTTATCTTATGGACCTCAAACCTGAGAACTAACACCCTTGGATGAACATATTTATCATCACACCAATGCAAAACGTATATAAAATAGAGTTAGATATAATTATATATAACTCTATGTATAATTATATATAGAGTTATATGGAATTATACATAGAATTATATATAATATGTATATTAAATATGTGTTGTTAATTATTTTTTTAAATATAGTTATGTATAATGTTTTTATAGTTATACATATAGTAAAAACAATTATTTATAGTTATATGTTCATATACCTATAGTATATTTAGTTATAAATAGAGTTATATATAACTATATTTAATTATACATATAGTTATAAATATGTATGTAGTTAAAAATATAGTTATATATAACATTTTTATAGTTATTCATATAGTAAAATACAATTATATATAGTTATATATTATTATACATATATTATATTTTGTTAGAAATATAGTTATATAGAATTATACATATAGTTATAAATTATTATATAGTTAAAAAATAGTTATATATAGTTATAAATATAGTTATAAAAATAGTTTACATAGTTACAAATATAGTTAAATATTGTTATAAAGTGTTTTATATAATTATAGAAATATTTATAAATAGTTACACATATATAGTTAAACATATAGTTATATATATGTTGTTATAAGTTTTAATTATAATTATAGTTACATGTGTGATTGCACACATTGTTATACATATCGTTTTAAATGTAGTTATGCATGTTGTAGATGTAGTTATATATAGATTTTCATGTAATTATATATATTTAGACATATAGTTTTGTATAGGTATTGATGTAGATAATTACATTTATATATAGTTATACGTTGATATGCATATTGTCAAATACATACATACATACATATATATATATGTATGTATGTATGTATGTATGTATATTAAATATATGTTGTTATATTTATATATAGTTTTATATATGGTTTTTATAGTTATACATATATTTAAATACACTTATATATATTTATGTGTTATTAATCTTGGGATCATCATATTTACATAAATTATTATGTAAATATTAAATAAATATTAAATAAATTGTTATATACACACTGCTCACCTCAAACACCAACACCCATTTTGTGATTAACATCCAAAACCACAAAATTGTATGAGTGGCCAAAAACATGGATATCAAGCCTGCATACCTACTGGTCAACATCATCCACACAATGAGAATTCATTATATCATACATGCATGCAGTATGCATACACATCATTGTATATAAGCAATCCACGCATACCTTTGTGATTAATGAATTTGATACTTGTAATGATTTACAACTAACATCTAGATTTATTGTGTGCATAAGGAGGATCTACTAAAATTTATATAATTGTGGTATTAACTTCACTATACATGATATCATACATGCACAAAGATCTATTATTTAATTTATATGGAAAATACAATATACGGTAACTGTTAGGGTAGAAAAAGAATTTTGAAATAACAAACATCAGAATCAAACACACTTATGCATTAAGATAATAGATGAAGAGATAGGGTTGAAAGCATACCTCATATCAAAAAGAAACTCATGGCTGAAGGAATTTTGGCTTACTCTTCTATTAGGTTTTGATGTATCCGTGTCCAGAAAGAGAGGCAGACTATAAAGGACTAAGAGCATCTCCAACAATGCTACCTAAAATAACTACTCAAAATATATTAAAATATTATATTATCTATTTTAACTAACTACTTTTTTATGGTAACTCCAACAATGCTATCTATTTTAGATATCAATTCAACTAACTTTAAGTAACTTTCAAAAAAAAATCTAAAATTCAATATGAATGTCATATCATCAGCATATTAATGAAATGCAAAATCATTCTTGTTTTCCAATTTCAAATGAAGAACAGCAACAATCTCATCAAAGGAAATAGTTCGGAAGTTTATTTTCTCAACATCAATGTCTGGTTTATAAGGAAAGGGTATCTCTCTTGTTTTTTTCTAGTGGCAGAGTAAGCGTTCCAAAAATAGGAAATCTATAATTAGATTCACCTTAACATGATAAGGAATGATACTCCCGTGATTGATGTCGTCATATGTGCTTTTGATATCACCATAAATTAAAGTGAGAAGAATTTTTACAGTTTCTTCGCCATGAGTAGAGATTGTTCCAGCATCAGGGATCGACCCAAAAACCAGTTTCCTTCTATTTCTATCAATTAGATAGTTGATGTCCACTAAGTGAATGGGAATAAGGTTAAGGATTTTTATGAGAACATCAAATATGATATCTACTTTCTCGAGAATAATGAAAGGAAGATGAATAGTAGTAACATCCACATTTGGCATTTCGAACCCAATTGGCTCTTCAATTTTTTCCCCAATATCATGGATGAAATCCTTAACTTTCACCATGAAACCCACTTTCTGCTCATCCGGATAAGCCATAACCTGGCTGTCAAAATAAAAAAGCAGATGATATATTATCATCACCAGCAACATAACACGAAAAAAAAATTGATTGTTGCATAATAACGATTACAAAAACATATGTCATGATTCACGAAATGGCATCGACATTAGACTAAAAATAATAGAAATGAACTAAGCAACAAGCACTATGCCATTAGTATATCACATTGGTGCATACTTACTTTCATAACTCCCTACACCCAAACATATCTCTCATATCAAAAAAAAACCATCAATAAATGAGGCAATAGGGCATACTTTTCGTTTGATACCCAACAAGAGTTCTTCATACTGATGAGAGAGATGGAGATGGAATCACAGAAGCTAACATGGAAAGACGCATGTGCATAGTTTTGTGTCGCGTATGATTATTGCTGAGCAATCACATGAGTCTATCTGAATTGCATTACATGATCAGAATCAAATTAATGGAAAGACTTACCAGTAAAAGGTGCCTCTGTTCTGATAAAACTCTTCCTATTCGGCATCACTACCATGCACGTTACGGAGAGAGAAGGTTTGTCTTCCAAAGGCCACTTCAAGAATCAAAGCCCGTTAGAATTGGAGTCTGGAAATAGTTTATAGATCAGGCAAGAGAAACTATAGATATGAAAAATAGATAGCTTGGTGCAAAGGGAGTTGATTTTTAAGTTTAACTCTTTATATTAACTAAACAGAAGCGGACACTGAGCCTCTTGGAGATGCTCTTAGGTGCTTATTAGAGTTGTATCTCAAGTCTCGGCAACAAGTGAAGGCAGAACTAAAATTACCAACATATTTTAATTTTTAAATTTTAAAGCACTAAATAAACAATAAATAATTAAAATACATAAAGACTCATTTTTGTTTATTATTAAAATATTTTCAACAAAGTTCATATGTGTGTTGCAAGGTACACATGAAAAACAAACACCTTGCAATTTTTTATTATAAAATTAATTAAACAATAAATATATAAACAACTTCAAAAAATAGATGTTTAACTTTATAACTAGAAAAAAAAATCAAATGGCTACACAATTTACAAACTTTATATAGTAATACACTCCTGAGAAGATGATTAGTTTTCTAGCCACACTCCTACATATTATAAAACACTCTTTATGTTAAAAAATATATAAATATATATACATATTATGGTTATAAAATTTTAAGAATTCATATTAATTTTTATGAAGATAATATGAAATAATTTTAAAGGAATAAAATTTCATATTATTTGATATCATTTATAATTTTTAAAATTCTAAAAATTACTTAGAGTAAGAAGATAATTAATAAAATTTATATTTATTATTTTAATAAAGACTGATTATTAAAAGCTAATAGTAAAAATATTACTCAAATATTTATTTCTTATAAATTTAAGTAGGGCAAGCATCTATGTATTTATTCTTAAATTTTATTTTCTTTTAAATTTAATAAAAAAATTTAAATTTTTATTATAATTCAAGATTTTCAAATTTTATATTAATTATTTTTTAAAAAGTTTCATATAATCATACAAATTTTTTTTATACTTATAATAATATTAATATTTACTATTTTATTCATCAATTCAGATATTTTTGAAAATATTTTCTATTTATTCATAGAATAAATTTTTGTACCTTTATATTAGTAGAAATTATAATGTATGTTCATTTAATTTTTAAAATATGTTAAAAATTTAATATAATAATAGAATTAATTATTTAATGTTACGTTAATACAAACTTTAATGTTTCTTAATAAAAAAAAAATTCTTTATATAAAATTTTTTAAAATTTATAATCATAAAAATAGTTATTTTAGTCCTTTTTAATATAATTTTTTGTATTTTTATATTTTTTAAATTATTTATTTAAAAAATCCTTTTTTATATAATTTTACGAGGAGAATGTGTATTTCAAGGATTGCTCATCTATAGATTATAACATACATTTAATAAACAAAATTAAATAAAATATTAAAATAAATAATAAATAAAAAAATTAAATAATTAAAGATTAGCTAGGAAAATTCCTTTGTTAAATACGTCTCAATATTCAGGATGTAATTGATTTTGAATTGTTTTGTCACTAAATCCGTTACTATATTCCAGATTTTATTAGCTAGGGAAATTCCGTCGCTAAATCCCAAGCTATTTTTCGGATTAAATTAGCTAGGGAAATTCCTTCGCAAAATTAGTCATTATATTCCGGATGAAATTAGCTAAAAAAATTTGGATGCTAGATCCATCACTATATTTAGGAAGTAATTAGCTAGGAAGATTTCGTCGCTATATCCGTTGTTATATTCTGGTTTTAATTTGCTAGGGAAATTCTCTCACTAAATCCGTCGCTATATTTCGGATGTAATTAGCTAGGAAAATTTCATCGCTAAATCTGTCGCTATATTCTGGATGAAATTAGTTAGGGAAATTTTATCGCTAAATTCATCGCTATATTTCGGATAAAATTAGATAGGAAAATTCCTCTCTAAATCCATCGCTAAATTTTCCGCTATTTTGTGTGCGGAATTTATGTGGCTATTACGTTGCTAATCTATTGCTAATCCATTGCAAATTTTTATTCCAATGAAAATCAGAATCCCCTACTATTCCCTAGCTAATCCCTCACAATTTAGCTAGGGATTGATCCATGGCTAAAATTCCTTAGCTAAATGAACAATTTTTATTAGGGATATGTCTATCTATCTAACTATCCATTTGTCTTTCTATCTGTCTTTCTATCTATATATCTACCTATATATATATATATATATGTATGTATATCTATCTATCTATTTGTAAATCTATCTATCTATCTTTATGTCTGTCAGTTTGTTAATTTATTTGTCTATCTATCTATCTATATAAAATTCTATTTATCTATCTAACTGTCTATCAATCTATATATCTTTTTTTCTATCTATGTATCTATATGTCTATCAATCAATCTATCTACCTATCAATCAATCTGTCTACATATCTATAAATCTGTCTAATTATCTATCTATCAATCTATATTGTAATTTGTTTATCAATTTGTATATTTATCTAATTGTTAATATGTCTATCAATCAATTAATCAATTTGACTATCTATCTATCTATTTGTTTATCAATTTATCTATCTATCTATCTATATGTCTGTCTGTCTATCTATCCATCTATTTATCTAATTATCTATCTCTCTATCTATCTATCTATCTATCTTTGTTTCTTTCTTTCTTTCTTTGTATCTATCTATCAATCTATTTATATATGTATCTATATATCTATCTATCTATTTATCTATCTATCTAGCAAACTATCTATCTATCTATATAACTTTTTGTCTATCTATCTGACTATATATCTGTCTATCTATCTATCTAATTATTTATTTATCTATCTGTCTATCTACCTACCAATCTATCTATCTATCAATTAGTCTATCTATATAACTATCAAATTTTCTATCTATATAACAATTTATAAGTCTATTTATCTATCTATCAATCTTTATATCTATTTATCTAATTGTCTATCTATATCTATCTATCTTTCAATCAAACTATTTATTTATCTATCTATTTATCTACCTATCTATTTATTTATATATCTAATTATATGTCTATCTATCTTTATATCTATCTTTCTATCTATATGTTTATCTAACTAACAAACTATCTGTCTGTCTATTTGTGTATCTATCTATCTGTCTGTCTATCTGTGTATCTATCTGTGTATCTATCTGTTTATTTATTTGTCTATCTATCTATCTGTTTATATTTTTGACTATTTATTTTTCTATCTATCTAGTTATCTAAATTTCTATATATATGTTTATCAATCTATCTACCTAACTATTTATCTATCTATCTATATATCTATCTAACTATCTATCTATATGTCTATCAAACTATCTAACAATCTAAATATATAATTATTTATACATCTATCTATCTATAGATCTATTTATCTAATTGTATATCTATATGCCTCTCTATCTTTTAATCTATCTATTTATCTGTGTATTTATCTATCTATCTATTTATTTATATATCTAAGTATATGTCTATCTATCCTTATATCTATCTTTCTTTCTATCTGTCTATCTATCTATCTATCTGTCTATCTATCTGTGTGTCTATCTATCTGTCTGTTTATCTATCTGTATATCTATATGTCTATTTTTTTGTCTATCTATCTGTCTATCTATATGTTTATATATTTGACTATCTATTTTTCTATCTATCTAGTTATTTAAATGTCTATCTATATCTCTATCAATCTATCTATCTATCTATTTTTGAATGTGTCTATCTATCTATATAACTATCTATCTATATAACTATCTATCTATCTGTCTATCTATCTAATAGTCTATCATTATATCTATATATCTATTTATTTGTCTTTTTAATTAATCAATCTATCTATCTATTAGTCTATCTGTCTATATATCTCTGAATCTATCTATCAATCTATCCCTCTCTATCTATTTATTTATTTATTTATTTATTTATTTATCTATCTATCTATTTATCTACCTATCTATCTATCTCTCTATCTACCTATTATTTATGTGTCTATCTATTTTCTTTTTATCTATTTATCTTTCTATCTATGTATCTATCTATATGTCTGTCTGTCTATCGGTGTGTCTATTTTTCTATCTATCTATCTATCTGTCTATATATATGTCTTTCTTTCTGTTTATATACCTATCTATATATCTATGTATATATCGATCTATCTATATATTTGTGTACCTGCCTATCTATCTATCTAACTATATATATATATATATATTTGTTTATGTATCTATCTATAGATAGTTAATAGACAAATAGACAGACATACAGATAGATAGAATGATAGATATATATATACACATAGAAACATAGATAGAAAATAATAAGATAGAAAAATAGATAGAAACACAAATAGTTAGAAAGATAGATAGACAGATAAACAAACATATAATAGTTAGATAGATAGACAAAAAGACAAATAAATATATAGACACATATACATAAAGAGACATAAATAGATAGAGATAAATAGACAGATAGATGATTGGACTGATTGACTAATAGGTAGTTAGGTAGTTTATAAATAGATAGATAGATAAATAGATAGAAAGACAATTAAATAGTTATACAATTGTATAGATAGATAAATAGATAGACATATAGACATATAGATAGATTGATAAATTGATAAATAGATATAAAGATAGATAGATAAATAGACAGATAGATTGATAAATAGATAGATTGATTGATAGGTATACACATAGATAGAATGATTGATAAATAGATTCATAGATAGACAGATAGACATATATACTGATAAACAAATTGATACATAGTGAGATAGACAAATAAACAAGTAGATAGATAGATAGATAGACACATAGATAGAGTGATTGATAGACAGATTCACAGATAGACATATAGACATATATACTGATAAACAAGTTGATACATAGTGAGATAGACAAATAAATAGGTAGATCGATAAATAGATAGACAAATAGAGAGATAGACAGATAGATAAATAGTCTGATATACTAATAGAAAGAAATATAGTTAAATAGTTTGATTGATAGACAAATAAATAGATGGATAAATTGTTAGTTAGTTAGTTAGTGAATTAGATAGATAGAAAGATAAACAGATTGATAAATTGATAGATCGACAGAGTGTTAACTAGACAAATAGATACTTAGATAGATAGACAAATAAACATAGAGAAAGTTAGACATATAGACAAAAATATATATTTAAATATAGATCGATGATAGATATACAAATAATGTGATAGACTTATAGATAGATAAATAGATAGATAGATGGATAGCACATAGACTTATATACTGATAGACTATTAGATAGATAGATAGATATGGAGATAAATAGATTAACAAATAGATAGATAGATAGATAGATAGATAGTTCGATAGATAGATAGATAGTTCGATAGATAGATAGATACACATATAGATAGATAGACAGATAGAAAGATAAATAACACATATAAAGACAGATAGATAGATAAACAGATAGAGAGATAAATAACACATAGATAGACAGATAGATAAATAAATAAATTGATAGATCTATAGATAGATAGATATATATATATATATATATATAAGAAGATAGATATATAGATTGATAGAAACATAGATATATAGACAGATAGATAGATAGATAGATAGACTGACAAATTGATAGATATATGGATTGACAGATGGATATAAATGTATATATATATCTAGAAAAATTGACTGATAGACTGATAGACCTTAAGATATTTAGACAATTAGACAGATAGACATATAGAAAGATAGATAGTGAAATAGTTACATAGATTGATAGATAGAAATATACACATATAGACAAATAGATAGACATATTGATTGATAGATTGATAGATAGATATACAAATAGACATTTAGATGGATAGATAGACAATTAGATAAATAGACAGTTTGAAAGATCATAGATAGAAAGAAAGATAGATAGGTAGATTGACAAATTGATATATAAATAATCAGATCGATTGGTAGATATATAGATAAACACATAGACTTATAGAATGATAAATTTAAACCTTTATTAAGAGATAGAGAGATAGACATATAGACATATAGACATATAGACAGAAAGTAAGATAGACAGATAGATAAAGCATATATAGATAGATAGAAAGATAGATAGATAAATAGATATATAAATAGATAGATAGATAGAGAGATATAGATATATAGAGATATAAAGATAGATAGATAGACAAATAGATAGATAGACACAAACACAAACACACACACACACACACACACACACACACATATATATATATATATAGTCAAATAGATAGATAGACTAGTTGATTGATAAAAAAATAGATAGTTAGATAGTTAGACAAATAAATAAATAGAAATATAGATAGATATATAGATAGATAGTTATACAAATAGATACATATAAAGATTAATAGATATATCAATACACAAATAGACATATAGAAATAAAGATATGTAGAAGTATAGAAAGATAGACAAATAGTGAGATATACTATTCGAAAAATAGTTAGATTGATAAATAGATATGCATATATTTTAATAGAAAGATAGATAAATAGATAGATAGATATGTATATAGATATATAGAAAGATAAACATACAGATAGATTGATTGATAGATAGTCAAATAAAAGATAGATAGATAGACAAATGCATAGATAGACAGATAGATAAATTGACATATAGATAGAAAAATAGACAGATTCACTGTTAGACATGTAGATTGAATGATAAATTTAAAGACAAATAGATAAATAAACATATAGAATAATACACTTATATATTAAAAGATAGATATAGAGACAAATATATAAATAGAAAGATAGACATATAGATAAATAGAAAGATAGATAGATAAAAAGATATACAGATAGATAAATAACTCTATAAGCACATATATAGATAGACTGATAATATAATAGATGAGTAGAGAGATAGACAGAAAGATAGAAAGACAGATATATAGTTAGATAGATAGATATATATATATATATATATATATATATATATATATATGTGTGTGTGTGTGTGTGTGTGTGTGTGTAGACAAATTGACAAATAGACAAATAGAAAGATAGATAGACATTAAATAGATAGATAGATAAACAAATAGATAGAAAGATAAATTGGAACATATACAAATAGACAGATAGAAATATATATATATATATATATATATATATATATATAATTATTTACAAATATCTAGATAGACAAATATACTTCTAGATAAATAAATAGATATATAGAGAAAAAGATAGATAGACAGATAAACAAATTGAAACATAGATAGATAGAAACATAGATAAATAATCAGATAGAATGATTTATATTATACAGATAGGGAGATAGAATATAGGCAGATATACAAATAGATAGATACACCCTTATATAGATAGACAATAGATAGTTAGATAGAAAAAAGAAAGATAAAAGAAAGACAGATAGATAGGTAGATAGATAGATTGGAAGATAGATAGATAGATTGAGATATAGACATATAGATAGATAGACAAATAATAAAATAGAGATATAGATAGATAGATAGAAAAGTAGATATTAAGATAGATATAGAGATATATTGACAAATAGTTAGATTATTAGATAGACAGACAGATAGATAGAGAAAAATCTAGATAGACAAATAGATCAAAATAAAGATATATAAATAGAGAAATAATCTGATAGAGAGAGAGATAGATTGATTAATAATTAGATAGATTGATAGATTGATTAATTGATAGAAAGAAAGATAATTAGATAATTAGTGAGATAGATAGACATTAGACAGCTCACAAATAGATAGGTAGCTATATAAACATATAGATTATTAGCTAGTTAGATAGATATAAAAATAGTAAGTTAGATAGATAGATATATTAATAGATAGACATATACTTAGCTAGACAAAAATATAAATAGATACATAGATAAATTGATATATTGACAAATAAATAGATAGATAGACCGATAGACAGAAAGATAGATAGTTAATATACAAAGAGCCAGATAGATATATAGATAGCTACATAAATATATAGATAGATATATAAATAGATAAATAGATTTACTAATAGACTAATAGATAGAAAGAAAGTAAGAAAATTAAATATATAGATAGATTGAATGATAGATTGTTAGACAGATAGAAAGATAGTTAGAGAGTTACAATTATACATAGATCGACATATAATCATTCAGAAATATAAATATTTAGATATATAGATAGACAGATATAAAAATAGATAGATAGACAAATAGAAAGATAAAAGATAGAAACATAGACAAATAAACACATAGATAGATATATAGATAGATAAACAGATAGATATATAGATGGATTGAAAATAGACATATAGATAGATGTATCAATAGATAGATATACATATAGATAGATAGATAAATAGATAGATAAATAGATAGACATAAAGACAAATAGATAGTTAGCAAGATAGCCATATAGAAAGATTGATAGATATATAAACAGATTGATAGGCAGATACAAATATAGGCAGATACAAAGATAGGTAGATAGATTTATTGATTGACAGATAGACAGAAAGACATATAGAGAGATAGATTGACAGATAGACAGAAAGACACATAGAGAGATAGATTGACAGATAGATGAATAGATAGATAGACAAATAGACAAATATATGGATAAACATATATATAGATATACACATAGATAAATAGAAAAATAGACAGATAGATAGATATATATATATATACCCACACACACACACATAAAGATATGTAGATAAATTGATAGAAGATGGATAGAATGGAAAATAGACTGATAGACATATAGAAAGATAGATAGACAAATAGACAAATTGTTAGATAAAGAGATAGAAAAATAGATATACCGATATATAGAGATATATAGATAGGTAGAAAATATGCTGATAGATAGATATATAGATAGATATCTAGACATGCAAATGGATAGATAGATAGAAAGATTGATAGATAGACATATAGATAGATAGATAAATAGATAGTTAAAGAGATAGACAGATATAAAGATATACTAATAGATAGATAGAGAGATATATAGATACATAGATAAATAAATAGATAGATAGATAAATAGATAGATAGATAAATAGATAGATATATTGACAAATTGATAAAAAGACAAATTTATAGATTAGTAGATAGATATATTTATTGGTAGATAGATAGATAGATAAACAACCAGAAAGATAAATAGACAGACAGATAGATTAACAATTAGATTGTTAGACATATTTAGAGATAGACAAATAGATAGATAGATTTGCACATAGACAGATATAAAAATAGACAAATTTTAATTTAGATAGATAGATAAATAAATAGATAGACAGATAAACAAATAAATAGATAAATAAATAATTATGTAAATATATAGATAAATAGATTAATTAGTATACAGATATATAGATAGATATATAGTAAGATAAATAGATAGATAGATAGATAGTCAAATAGATAGATAGAAAATAAATAGATAGATAGACAGATAGATAGTTAGATAGTTAGATAGTTAGATATACAGATAAACAAATATATTGATAGATAGATAGATAGATATATAACTAGATAGATTGATTGACAGATATAAAATAAAATATATATTTAGTAGATAGATAGATAGATATATAGCACATAGATAGATAGATATACAAAAAAGTAGATAGATAGTTAGATAGACAGATAAATAGAAAGATAAATCGAATGATAGATAGATAAATAGATAGACAAATCGATAGATAGATTGAGAAATTTAAAAATAGATAGATGAACAGACAAATAGATATACAAATAAAGAGATAGATAGAAAGACAAACAAATATGCAGAATGAGATATAGACATATAGATAGATAGACAAATAATCAGATAGAATATAGATAGATAGACAAATAATCAGATAGAATATAGATAGATATAAAGATTTATTGACTAATATTTAGATTGTTATTTAGACAAACAGATAGATAGATAGATAAAAATCTAGATAGATATATAAATAGACAGTTAATCAGATAGATGGATAGATATATAGATTAACAATTAGATAGATTGATTGATTGATAGAAAGAAAGATAATTAGATAATTAGTGAGATAGATAGACATTAGACAGTTCAACAAATAGATTGGTAGATAAATAAACATATAGATTGTTAGCTAGTTAGCCACATAAAAAATAGTCAGTTAGACAGACAGATAGATTACTAGATAGACATATACATAGTTAGACAAAAAGATAAATAGTTACATAGACAAATATATATATTGACAAATAGATAGATAGATAGATAGACTGATAGATTGATAGATAGATAGATAGTTAATATACAAAGAGACAAGCAGATATATAGATAGCTACATAGATATATAGATATATATACAAATATATAAACAGATTTACTGATAGACTAATAGATAGAAAGATAATTATAAAATTAAATATATAGATTGATTGAAAGATAGATAGTTAGACAGATAGCAGATAGATAGTTTGATAGTTACAAATATAGATAGATCTACATATAATCATTTAGACATATAAATATTTGATATATAGAGAGACATATAGAAAAATAGATAGACTGATAGAAATATAGCAGAAAGAAAGATAGACAAATAAACATAGATAGATATATAGATAGATTGATAGACAAATAGATATATAGACAGATAGAATATAGACATATAGATTGATGTATCAATAGATAGATAGATAGATAGATACACATACAGACAAATAGATAGTTAAGAAGTTACACTACAAGAAAAATTCCATATAGCTAGGGACAATTCCCTAGCTAAATGGGCATTTTCTGTCACTAATCGGGATATAGCGACGGATCACCGATGGATGTGTTCCCTATCTAAAGTGCTTCTTGCTAAATATTAGCAGAAGTGTCCCTAGCTAAAAAGATAGCGACATAAAAATCTCTTGCTAAAAAAGAAAAATTATGTAGCTAAATTAGCAAGATAAATGAGATATTCCGTCGATAAACAAAAAAAACGACTAATGATTCCCTAACTAAAGTGCTGGTCTATAAAGTTTAGTGATGGATATAGTCCCTAGCTAAATAAATTTAGCGATGCAATATCCATTGCTAATTTTAATATTTCCCTAGCTAAATTAGCTAGAGAAAAATTCCTGGCTAAATTAGAAAGGGATTATTCCCTTGCTAATTTAGCAAGGGAATTTTCCCTAGCAATTTTAATTTCAAAAATACTTTCAGAATTTAAAAAATTTTAAAATTTTTTAATTAAATAATTTAATACTTATATTTCAAATTGAATAAAAATTGAAACTATAAATAATTTATAATAATAATAAAATAAAATCATTTAATATCTTATTCAGATTCAATATTTTACATAATTGAAACAAAAAAATAACAAACTTTTATTTCATCTTATTCATTAATATAACTACTGATAGTGCATAAAGTATAATATATTCATTCATTGATATTGCTTTCTTTCCCTCTGCTCCTCCGACCATGATTTTTCTACTGTGACAAAGCTATCTGAGTCACGACACATAATGTCTAGTGAAAAATCCCATCACTTATAGAAGCTTTGTATGAAGAACGATGTGGTACCATATCTGTAAGAAAATTAAACCACTCAGTCAAATTAACAAAAAAAGTTATATTATGATACATATATAATCATGAAGTATATATGTAAATATATACTAGCATTTCACTCGTACAAATATTACTATAGTATATGTACATATAAATAGCAGTATTATGTGTAGATATAAACTGAGTACAAATATACTCAGTATATACATACATAAAATATTGTAGTATTAAATATACGTATATACTAACTTTATTCGTAAGTATATATCTCATTTGGTGTTGTTGCTACTACTCTCGCTGCCTCTCCTACCACTGCTACCATTGTGTCACTACCAATACCACTGTTGTTGTCACCGCTACCACTACCACTATCACTGCCACTATGGGGGCCACTGCTACCACTACTGCTACCGCCACTACCACTTCTGGCGCCACTACCACCTCTACCATCACTACCACTACTGCCACCACTACCACAGCTACCGCTGATGATAATAGGCTTTTACATACCTATAATAGGCTAAAGCTCTACCCAAAAATTTTGGAAAAAAACAAACATATTCACAGATATATAAAAATAGTTATTATAGACATGAACAAACAAAAATTATAGTTGAATTTCATATAGTTTCAACAAAAATTTAAAAAAATAATTTAATATTTTAAAATTAAATTTAATAAAAACAGAAACTATAAATAAAGATTTTATATTAAAAAAAATTCATTCAATAACTTATTCTAATACAATATTTTAAATAACTAAAACAAAAAAAATAATAAAACTTATATTACATCTTAATTATCAATGTATCTACTTACTATGCATAAAGTATAATCTATCAATGCATTGACATTGCTTTCTCTCTCACTACTCCTTCGATCACCAAACTTTCCACTGTGAAAATACTATCTGAATCACGATGCTTCATGTTTGTTGAAATATGTCTTGACTTATACAAGCTTTGTATGAGAAACAATGTGCTACCATATCTATATGAAATTTAAACTACCAAATCAAATCAAAATAAAAAAAAAAACTATGTTTTGATAAATATATATTGCTGCATTAAATATGTACATATATACTAGCATTTCACTCGTAGATATATTACTGTAGTATATGTACATATAGACTATAGTATTATGCATACATATATACTGAGTACATATATATATACTCAGTATATATGTACATAAAATATTGTATTATTATATGTACTTATATACTGACTATATACGTATGCATATACATCATTTGTTGCTGTTGCTACTGCTCTCGCTACCACTGCCACTCATGCCGTTGCCGCCGTTGCCACTGCAATGGCCTATGCCGCTGTCATGGCTGATGCCGCAGCCATGGCCGATGCCACTACCACTGCCGCTGTTGTTGCTGCTGCCATTTCCGGTGTGGCCACTGCTACTATCGCAACTGCCAGTGCTGTCGCTGATGCCCCAACCGCCGTCGCTGATGCCGCTGCTGCCAGTGCTGCCGCTTCTGCCTCTGCTGCCGCAGCTGCCACCACTGCCTCTTCCATTGCCACCATAGCCATTGCTGTCATCTCTACTTCAGCTGAATATAGGCTTTTACATACCTATAATAGGGTAAAACTCTACCCAAAAAATTCAGAGACACAAAAACATATTCACAGATATATAAAAACAAATATTATAGACATTAACAAACACAAATTAAAGTTGATTGTCATACAGCTTCAAGAAAAATCCAAAGATGTCCAACAATTATGTTTAAAGATAAAGAGAGTGCAAAAATAAAATATTTTTAGAATAATAAAGATAAGATAAGCTAGCCCTTTTTTTGATAAAGCTGAAATCGGTAAATATGGGACTCATGCATTGGAAGGACCATGGTAATGTCTGTATGCTTTGAATCATATTTTATATTTTCTCTCACATAATGTGTCTTGCAAAGATTCATAATTTGTTTTATCGAAAAAGCAATGAACAAAACTAGAATAAAAAAATTGAAACCTGCAAAAAAATATCATAATTATTTACTACACATATACAAAAAAAAATAATAGTTCAAAAATAATTCTCATACTCAATCATCCTCATAATTTGTAGGGAATGCTAGCCTCTCCTGCGAGGATTCGCAGCTGGATCTCTGAATGCTATCTGATGTGCCAATACTGCTAACTGTGACTCCATATAGGACATTTGCTATTGCATTGCTTTTTTAATTTATTTAATTTTTGCATTTCTTCCATAAAATAAGTTATCTGCTCATGCTTCTTTTTCATTTCAGTATCTATATCTACAATATGTTCATTTGTTTCCAGTGCTTGTTGTTCAACTGCCTCATCCACCATTGTAGAAACATATGATTAGAAGCACAATTGCTACTACAAAATGCAACTCCCTTAGAGTAGATTCCGTACACTCACTGCTTCTTTTGACCTCCTATTGTCTCCAAATAAATAGGATCATAGTCAATTGGTCGAATATCCATAGAACCCTCAACTTGTTGTTGAGTAGCTGTTATATGTTCCTCCATTAGGTCCTGATATAAAATAGAAATAAAAACTATTCTAGATTTACAAAAAATAAAATAAATATTTGCATTCAAAACAATTTTAATAATGTACTTTTGTTTTGTAAAGTCTAATTAATATAACAATTTTCCGACTTAATGCACATTAATCGAGCCAAAAGTGACAATTGCGAACGTGTTTTACAACCAGGCCACAATCTTTATCTACAGCTTTAAGTATTTCATAAAATTTCTAAGCTTCATGATTAGGTGGTTCATCCATGTAATCCATAATGAAGTCAGCACCAGCAACTTCCATGATGATTCTATGGTATGTGTTTGATGATTCTTCACCACAAGAAAATGATTCAATACCATCATTTTGGTCAATATTCTGTGCCATTATACTTTTTCCAGGATAAATCCAAACAAAATAATTTGGCACAGAGCCATATTTTGCCAAATTATATCTTATAGTGTTTGCATCATGAAAAAGAATATTCTAACACTTTCGATGATTACATGGACACTTAATTTTTTCTCCATCCATTAATCTTGATTGACTACATGTAAAATTGAAGAATGTTTCAAGCCCAGTCAAAAAATATTTATTCAAAAATTCATTAATAACCGTTCTATACATCCACTGATGATCGGAGCTCATATTGTCCTATTTTATTTACAAAAAATAATACCCAATCATTATTATAAATAAAACATTCTATTACTTCAAAATATACAAATAATAAAATAAAATTACTTATAGATGAATATTTAAAATTTAAATTTCATGAATATCGAGGCAATGCGTTTGCAGAATCTACATTAATAGATAACGTAATTTTTAGCATGATAAAGATTAATAGATATCATAGTTATACTAGATAAAGAGTGAAAAGTACGACAATGCATAAGAAATGAAAGAAAAAAAAGACATTTAATGTTTGAATGAGGAGAGGGATAGAGAGAGAGAGAGAGAGAAATATAAGGTGGGGAGAGAAAGAGGGGCAGAGAAATGGAAAGATGGGGCAGAGAGTGAGAGAGGAGAGAGAGATGGAGGGAGAGAGAAGGGGAGAGAAATGGTGAAAGGGAGAGAGATGGAAAGAGAGAGAGAGAGGGATAGAGAGGGAGAGAGAGAAAGAGGGAGAGAGAGGGATAGAGAGGGAGAGAGAGAAAGAGGGAGAGAGAGGGAGAGAGAGGGAGAGAGAGGGAGAGAGAGGGAGAGAGAGAAAGAGGGATAGAGAGGGAGAGAGAGAAAGAGGGAGAAAGAGGGAGAGAGAGAAAGAGGGAGAGAGAGAGGGAGGGAGAGAAAGAGGGAGAGAGAGGGAGAGAGAGAAAGAGGTAGAGAGGGGGAGATAGGGGGAGAGATGGGGGATTAAGAGAGAGAGAACAAGCAAGAAAGGAAAGCGAGAAAGAAAATAACAAGAGAGAGTGTGTGACACAAAGAAAAAGAGGAATAGAGTGACAGGAAGAATTAGAGAGGGAGAGAGAAACACACAGAGAGTGTAGTTTTATAATGAAAAATTATATAAAAGAAAATAAAATTTCTTCGTTATAAACCAATCAAATATTACATCTTTTGTCATACATGAGTTCATATTTGAGCCCTAGACCCAAGGGCTGTGATTAGGTAAAGGTACGACCCTTATTTGTATTATACCATATATGAGCCTGATCAACGGATGCTCATTCTACGTGCTTACATATTGTTGATATTATATCTTATGCCATTTAATTTCAAATTAGTTCAAAAAATTAATATTATCCCATATATAATTATTTGTTAGCATACATATAGTAAATGTAGTTATAAATAGTTACATATAGTTAAACATATAATTATATATAAATATATGCATACAAGTAGTTATAAGTAAATATAAATAAATGTATACAAAGGTATAAACAATTATATAGATTTACATATATGTATACATAATTAAAAAAAAGTTATATTTAATTAAATAGAGTTATTATAGTTATAAGAATATTTATATATAGTTATACACATATAGTTAAACATTGTGTTGTATGTTTTTATACATATAATTATAAATATTGTTACATGTAGTTATATATATAGTTACACGTATAGTTAAACTTATATTTATACATGTATGTATATTTGTTCATAAAATTTCATATATTTATACATATAGTTATGTATAGGTATGGATATACTAAAATACATTTTTTATACTAATATATAAAAATGTATATTAAATATATGTTGTTTATTATATATTTAAATATAGATTAGACATTAATAATATTAAATTATGTATAGTTATATGTTATTATACATATAATATATATAGTTATAAAAAATTATATATCATTAAATATTTAGTTATATATATATATATACACACATACATATGAGTAGTTATATTTAGTTATACATAAATATATACAAAGTTATAAACAAGTATATAGATTTACATATATGTATACATATATGTATAAATAGTTAAAAATATAGTTATATTTAATTATATAAAGTTTTATTTAGTTTTACAAATTTTTATATATAGTTATACACGTATAATTAAATATATTGTATGTTATTATACATGTAATTATAAATATAGTTACATGTGATTATACATATAATTACACGTATAGTTAAACTTATATTTATACATGTATGTATATATATTTGTTCATATAATTTCATATATTTATACATATAGTTATTTATAGGTATGGATATACTAAAATACATTTTTGAATACTAATATATACAAATGTATATTAAATATAAGTTGTAAATTATATATATAAATATAGTTATGTATAAAACTAATATAGTAATACATATAATAAGATACAAATATTTATAGTTATATGTTATTATATATAGTATATATAATTATAAATATTTTTATATAGTTAAACATATAGTTATATATAGATATATTCATACAAATAGTTATACATAAATATATTAAGTTGTAAATAAATATATAGATTTACATATATGTATACATACTTACAAATATAGGTATATTTAATTATATAGAGTGTTATAAAGTTATACAATTATTTATATATAGTTATACAACTATTTATATATAGTCATACAACTTCAACAAATATCTAAAATAGGGCCAGCATTGATGTTTAGTGAGAGAAAAAAAATACAATATTTCTATAATTTTCCACATGAGCATAAAGTTACTTTGAATGGCCATTTACTACTGCTTCTATAGCAAATAGATGTTCTGCTAAAGCATTATAAATTTCTTCCATATATCAGCATGTTCACACACACACACACACACACACATATATATATAGAGAAAAAAAATATGAAGATTAATACATATCGAGTATTCCCATAAAAAATAAAACAACTGAATAAAATAAATAAAAACTCACAATAAAATAATATTATGAATAAAAATTATAAAATGACATTATTATTTATTAAATAAAATAAAAATTCACTTATAAATACAAAAAGAAACTATAAATACTTTTAATCTATATGAATCATCTCATCCTAGTATCCCAAGATAAAAAAAATATAAAAATACAATATAATTCTCAATAGTTTAGAAATTTTTATTTTTATTTACAACTTATTAAGATTCTTTATAATTCATTTTGCTATATTATTCTGATATGTTACTATTTTTTTTTATTATATTGTGTTGATGTTATTGAAATTATAATAATTTATATTTATTTTATTAAGATATGAAATAATATTTAATAATATATGTTATGGACTAAAAATTAATAAGTAAATATCTTTATACCATATTAAAATATAAAAGAGTACTCACATAAAAATGTATTCACATATATTCGCTAGTACTATAAATTAATATTTCATTAATGATACATACATTTCCATAATACTTTTCATATTTTTTTATTTTCTTTATTACTATTTATTACGAGATACATCTACCAGAAATTTTTGAAACATGAAACTTAGATTCAAGCTTGTATGTTACAACTAATAGTTATGGTACTCAACTAATAACTACAACGTTCAACTAACAATTAATACTCATATTTATTAGTTCTTAAAATTGTTTAAAATAAACATATTGCAGCACAGAAAAATTACCGTGTTAAAAGATGACGTTATTAACACGGCAAGATAAAGGGTGTCCTAACGAATGTTGGCGTAGGGAGAATACTCTTGTATGGCATGAAATTCATCAACATTACAAAGATACCCAAACTCTTCATAATCCACAGTTATTAATGGTATAAATTATAGGTAATATAAATTTGGTAGAATTTGAATTGTTAGAGTAATAATAAACTAAATTGTTTTTGCAAAAATCATAAATCACAATTGATAAAATATTATTTGGCAGAAAAAAATATATTGTGTTGCATAACATTGTGGGGATTACAAACATTAAAAATTTCTAAATATTTTTAATAGTTTTATATCCTCTATCTAAATCAAAAATGTTATAGATTTAAAATATTATACTTTTTTTATCTACATGCCCTTCTCCCAAACTCAACCCAAAATCATCAATCTCTTGCTTTCCCCAGCTAATCTCTTGCAATTTAGCTTGAGATAAATCCCTAGCTAAAATTCCCTAACTAAATCGATATTTTCTTGTAGTAATAGGATATATATCAAAATATTATAATATAACAAGAGGCAAAAATAGTATCGAATATTATTGAAATCATTGAGATGGTATCAATAATATCGATGATATCAGACATATTCAAGCTACTTCAAACTTTATCAAATTATATCAAATATAATCTATTTCTATAAAAGAGTCAATGTTATTTTAGAAAATTATTAGCCATCTTTTAATCAATATCATCAGATAATATTGGAAAGCATTTTATATTGTTAAATATTATTATAAAGCTTCTAAAAATATTATTCTATTAAATGAGCATGTTTGATAACTGAATTGGTCGACTCTCATTGGTACACATTGAGTATTATCGAACATTATCAAGAAGAAAATACACAAACAGCATGGAAAATCTAACTTATGGATAAGTATTGAAATTTGTTAAGTATCATCTGATATCTTTATAAATCTCAGAATTATTAATATTGGATATACATCAATCAAAATAGAATCATTGTTTAAAAAAAAATTTGCACATAATTATAAATATTAAGAAAAAATAGAACAACCATTGAAAGACATTAAAAATCATTATTTTCATGAAGAAATTATTTGTGATGATTATTTACGAAAACATAGTGTGCCTCATGGTATAAAAAGTGAGAAATTGTGATTAGGGTCTTGTAATATATATATATATATATATAATGTGTGTGTGTGTGTGTGTGTGTGTGTGTGTGGGAAGCTTGGATATTAATAACTAGTATTGAAATATGACCCAATCCTAAAACTAGTTGGGTTTATTATGGTGATTTCAAATTTATAATTATAACGTAGAAATACTTTATTTATTTTTTTGAACCTTTACTATTTCCGAGTGGAATTAAATAAATAGTGCACATGTATACACAAAAGTTGCCCACATTGATGATGAAAAGTAGAGGTCGGCCAACATAACTTTATAGTATATTCATAGATGTAATGTAGAGTGCACACCACGCATCATCACAAATAATTATACCTAGATACACATTGCTTAAATCAAATACCGCATAATACAAAACATAAATCATAAAAATCATATCTTGATTTAACCATTTATATGTGAAGTAAATTAAAATAGAAAATACCTAGATTACTCAAGTATTTTCAGAAGAAATCAGAGCAAAAACAATGCTTCATACTAAGCACATAGTGAGCAATATCGCATGCCCCACATCGAGCACACCTCAAGTAAAAAAACAATAGCATCACTATATATACACTAGTTGAGTTTTTCATCAATTTTAATTATGCATAAATTTAAATGCTAATTCTAGTATATATTTATATATAGTGTAGTATATATATAATCATTGATAAATGTTACATCATATATATATATATATACATACATACTATTGTATTATATTATAGCAGCAACATGTTACCATCAGTATGCGTGTGTGTGTGTGTGTGTGTGTGTGTGTGTGTGTGTGTGTGTGTGTGTGTATTAGTAGTAGTAATATGTTATATGTATATGGATGATAATAAATAGACATTCATCAATGATGAAGATTACTACCCAGTAATCAACAGTACACCATATGAAGATGATCTCAAAATAAGTTGTATGATATAGGTATTAATACAATCAATAAAAAAGAAATAAAATATTATACTAATAGAATTTTGTAAGTCTTTCTATTATGCCTAGTCACGTTTCATTTTAAACAAAACATAGTCTATTTATTCATAAATTGAGATTCAAGGTATTTAGAGTGAGGAGGGTATAATGAGAAATAAATGATGTCATACCCAATACATAGTATCTTTATAAATTAATGGCATGCTATTCATCTTAATACTTAATTATGATTAGAAATATATCAACTCTTGGTTGGAGAATTTATATCAATCACCTCAATCATAGATTGACCAATCAATTGTAATGTTACACATGCATGCTCACTTAGGATACCCAATATTTACTAATTTCTACATGTGCACTTTCTATTCATGTTGTCAATGTTAATATAAGTCTGACTAGTGCAAACTCTAAAAACAGCATTCATCAATATAGCCACTAGTAATGATTGACTATTGGCAATGTTATATATTTCCTTCTTCCTTATGTTTCATTAGAAAGTTACATGTCCAATGATGATGTTCAACACAAAGTTAATAATTGAAGAACTCAACCAAATTATTTTTTGTTTTATCTCATATATTTTTTGGGAACTCAGACATTGCTTAGTATTTTTGGCTCATGTGATTTGACCCATGTTATTAGATTTTCCTTAAATTTTATTAGTTCTTCCAATGACAAATAATAACCATTATTCAACCTAATAAATACAAGACTATCAATGGATTAGTATTCTAGTTCATGAGTATTATATTTAACAAAAATACTAATAAAATATTAATTTAAGTGCCAATAGTAATAAACAAGATTTTCTAGACCAATTAGTCAAGGAATGATATGAATAAGTGTTGGGTGCCTATTGATATAATGATGATATGTGCCTATTAGATATAATGTTGATATCTTTTTCACCGACAACACTTTTCATATTTTCTAAAAACAAAGTCAATCATTATTATTTTTTCAGCTTTTCACATATAATACTTAAGGGAAACATATAATTATTAGCTTCATATGAGATTATAGATAAAATGGTCTCACTATAAAAGTCAATCATATGCAACATTTTGACAGTTATATTAAGCCAAAAACCCTTAGATAGATATAAAATATACATCAAAAAGTTCCTTGAAATGACTAATAAATGAATGGGGCAACTCAATAATAGTTGTTGTGTATGTTTTAACAACTCAACCGGTAGTAATTTGTAATAATTGCATTGAAGTTCAAATATACACTTTGTCAACTTCTCTTTAGCATGTCATAATTAATTAGAGGATAAGCATAAGTAAAGGCAGAACACAAAATCTGACAAAATTTGACCAATTCTATACATATTTGTTCAGGTTGATACTCAAGAATTATCTGATTAAATTATTAAAGTGAAAGGATGCCATATTAGGTTTGACTCTAGACTTGGATTAAAATAGAACCTCCCAACTAGATGCATTGGGTATTCAATATTATGAAAAAAAAATAGAATATAAATGCTTACACTTTGATTAAACAATCCAAGATAATCGATGAAGAATAAATGTGTAAACATACCAAAAATCAATATAAAATTAAAACTTAAACCTTGAAATAATTTTAGTTGTATCGGGATGGAGAGATAGATGGAATGCAGAGGACTTCGGTTAACGTGTTAGAGATGCATCGAGAGATTGATGGAAGGCAGAGGACTTTGGTTCATGTGTTAGAGTCTTAGAGATGTGTCGAGTCGAGAGAGTGTGTGTATATTTTATAAAATGTGTATATTTTTAAATATTATAACATTAAATAAATAATATATATATATAATACAAAAATACTCATTAATTTTATTTACTATCAAAATTTTTTCAACAAAATTAATGCGCGTTTAGCAATGTACAAATGAAAAATAAATACCTTATAATTTTTTATTATAATATTAATTAAACAATAAATATATAAACAATAAAAAAAATATGTTTTGCCTTAAAAAAATTCAAATATGTACAAAATTAACAAACTTCATATAATAAGACATAAATGAAAAGATGATTTATCTTCTAGCCACTCGCCTAAAAGTTATAAAATACTCATAATGTTAAAAAATCCATAAAATTTATATTTTATGGTTATAAATTTTTAAGAAGTCATATTTATTTTTACAAAGATAATATGAAATAATTTTAAATGGATAAAATTTCAAATTATTTGATATAATTAATATTTTTTAAAGTTCAAAAATTTACTTAAAGTGAGAAGATAATTAAAAAAAGTAATATTTATTATTTTAATAACTTAATGTTTTAAGCTAATTGTAAAAATATTACTCAATTGTTTAATTTTCATAAATTTTAGTAGGATTAAACATCTATATATTTATTTATAATTATTATTTTATTTTCTTTTAAATTTATTGAAAAAATTATATTTTTATTATATTTCAAGATTATCAAGATTTGTATTATTTATTTTTTTAAAAGTTTTCTATAATCACTAATTTTTTTAATACTTATAATATTATTAATATTTACTAGTTTATTCATCATTTTAGATATTTTTAAAAATATTTTATATTTTATCATACATTTAATTAATTCACATTTAAATTAGTAGAAATTTTAATGTATGTTATTTTAATTTTTAAATTATCGAAAAAATTATTATACATATTGAATTAATTATTTAATGTTACTTTAATTTAAATTATTTAATTTCTTAAATAAAAATTTTAGAAATTTTTTTGTATAATTTTTAAAAAAATTAATACATCATAAAAATAGTTTTTTAGTCCTTATTAATATAATTTTTTTTGTATTTTTATATATTTTAAATTAATAATTTATAATATCAATTTTTTTACGAGGAGAATGTGTGTTTCAAGTATTGCTCATCTATAGACCAATAACATAAATTTAATAAACAAAATTAAATAAAATTGTAATACAAATAATAAATAAAAAAATTATATAATAAAATAATGGCTAGTGAAATATCGTCGCTAAATCCATAACTAAATTATAGATTTTATAAGCTAGGGAAAATTCGTCGCTATATTATGGATTTTATTAGATCGAGAAAATCCGTCACTAAATCTATCACTAAATTACAAATTTTATTAGCTAGAAAAATTACATCCTTAAATCTGTCGCAAAATTACGGATTTTATTTTCTATTGAAATTCTATTGCTAAATCCGTCACTAATTTATGGATTTGAATAGCTTAGGATATTCGCTCTGTAAATCCGTAGCTAAAATATAGATTTTATTACCGAGCGAAAGTCTGTCACTAAATCCATCGCTAAATCATGGATTTTATTAGCAAGGGAAAATCCATCACTAAATCCATCGCTAAACCTGTCGCTAAATCATCGATTTTATTAGCAAGAGAAAATCCATTGCGAATTCCATCACTAAATCATAGATTTTATTAGCAAGGAAAAATCCGTCGCTAATTCCATAACTAAATCATAGATTTTAGTAGCAAGAGAAAATTCATCGCTAAATGCATCACTAAATCGTGGATTTTATTAGCAAGGGAAAATCTGTCGCTAATTCCGTCGCTAAATCAAGGATTTTATTAGCAAGTAAAAATCCACCACTAAATCTATCGCTAAATCAATGATTTTATTAGCAAGGGAAACTTCATTGCTAAATCCGTTACTAAATCATGAATTTTATTAGTAAGGAAAAATTCGTCACTAAATTCATCACTAATTTCATGTTTTTATTAGCGAGGGATATTCCGTCACAATATACGTCACTAAAATCTATGCTTTTCTTTTGCAGAATTTAAGAAAATTTTTCGTCACTTATCCGTCGCTAAATTCATCGCTAAAATCCCCGTTTTTTTAGCCGAATATACGAAAATTTTTCGTCAATAATCCTTCGCTAAATCCCTTGCTTTTTTGAGCTGAAATTTCAAAAAATTTTCCCTCGCTAATTCATTTCTATTTTTTTTTTCAAAAATAAAATCATAAATCTCATTCTATTCCCTAGCTAATCCCTTACAATTTAGCTAGAGATTGGTCCCTAGCTAAAATTCCCTAGCTAAATTGATATTTTATTGTAGTATTACCCGTATAGAAAGATAGAAAGATATATAAATAGATTGATAGACAGATATAGAGAGGGGTAGATAGATAGATAGATAGATAGACAAATAGAAAGATAGACATATAGAGAGATAGATAAAGAGATAAATGAATAGATAGATAGACAAATAGACAAATATATAAATAGACAGATATATAGATATACAGATAGATAAATAAAAAAATAGATAGATCGACATACACACACATACACACACAAAGATAGGTTGATAAATTGATAGATAGAATAATAAATAGACTGATAAACATATCGAGAAATAGATAGATAAATAAATTATTAGATAAAGAGATAGACAAATAGATATACCAATAGATAGATATATAGATTGGCAGAAAGATATGCTGATAGATAGATATATAGCTAGAAATCTAGACATGCAAATAGATATATAGATAGGTAGATAGACAGACAGATAGATAGACAATTAAATAGATAGACAGATTAAAAGATATACTAATAGATAGATATATTGACAAATTGATAAAAAGACAAGTATATAGATATGTAGATAGATATATTTATGGGTAGATAGATAGATAGACAGATTGACTAATAGACTGATAGGCAAAAAGACAATTAGATAGATAAGCATATAGATAGATAAATAGATAGATAAATAGATAGATAAATAGATAGATAGAGAGAGAAAGAGATAGATACATAAATAATTAGAGAGATAAATAAAAAAAATATAGATAAATATACCAAAAGAAAAATTATAGATTGACAGATATATAAATATATAGATATATAGATAAATATATAAACAAATAGATAGAAAGAGAAATAGATATATAGATAGATTGATAGATAGATGAATAGAGCAAAAGATAGATAGATATATAGATAAATTATTAAACATATAGATAGATAGATATATAGATAGATAGTGTCGGCCCGGAACTATCCAATGACCAAAAAACTATCGGGTTCGACTTTAGTTTGGGTTGAACAAACACTAATTTATTTAAAAAATGATGGTTTCAGTGCCACACCACCATGCCGTAGTGCATCTTTGCCCTTTTAGGTCTCGGCGGGCCATGCTTGTCGGGTGTCGGCTGGTATTGACCATGTTCGATGCGTGGTCAAGCATGCCATGCCCATGTGCCTAGCACAAAATGATGGGTCAGGGCACGACATGATGGGCCCAGACATGGCACTGTAGCATGTATGTTGAGCACGGGCATGCCTAAATCGTGCCGGGCCCAGGCTCATCGTAATAGAAATACATATAAATATATAGATAAATAAATATATAGAAAATTAGATAAACAGATTGACAAAATAAACAAATAAAAAGATAGATATATACACAAATAGACAAAAAGACAGATCGACAAATAGATCTATAGATAGATAAACAAATAGACATAATGATAGATAGCCAAATCGATAGATAGATGGGTAGATAGAAAGAAAGATGGATAAATAGATAGATAAAAATATAATTAGATATATAGATACATATAAATATAAATAGATAGATAGATAGATAGAGAAATCAATAAATACACCAATAAATATATATATATATAAATAGATTGGCAGATTTATAGATATATATATATATATATTGATTGACAAGCAAATAAATATATAGATAGACAAATAGATATATACACAGATACACATAAACACAACTATATACATAGATAGTTATATAGATAGATATATAGATATACAAATATATAGATAGACAAATAGAAATATAAACAGATACACATAATGATAGATATATAGATAGATATAAAGATAAACATATATATATATATATATATATAGAAAGATAGATAGGCAGACAGATAGATAGATTTTTTGATAAAAAAATAAATTGATAGACAAATAGACAAATAGACTGATACATAAATAGATAGATAAACAAGTAGATAGAAAGATAGATAAATATTTAGACATGCAGATAGATTGATCGATAGATAGACATATAGCTAGATGGACACATAGACTAATAGACAAATATACTAAAATATAGAGAAAGTGTGATATAGACATAGATATAGATAGACAAATTTAAAGATAGATAGATAGATTGATTGAGAGATAAATATAAAGACATATAAACATATAGATAGATAAAAAAATAGATAGATAGATATATATATAAACATATTGATAGATAGACAAATAGATAGATAGATAGATAGATAGATACAAAGATAGATAGGTAGACAATTATAAACTTTGACAGATAGACAGATAAATAGATAAACAGAAAGACAGATAGATGGATAGATATATTGATAGATAGATATATATATATATATATAGACAGACAGATGGATGGATTGATGGATTGATGGATAAATAAATAAAGAGATAGATATACAGATAGAAAGTAAGATAGAAAGTTAGATAGATAGACAAATAGATTGATAGAATTATAGAAATATATGTAGATAGACATATATATTGATTGATTAATAGACTAATAGATGGGAAGATAAATGGATAGTTAGATACATAAATATATAGAAATATATATAATTAACAAGTTACTCAAATATATAAGACATAAATGCATTTAGATTAAAATATTGATAAATAGATAAATAATTAGATAGTTAAATAGATAGATATATATATAGAGATATAGATAGATTAATAAATAGATGGATACAAAAATTGTCAAAAATATAGATAGACAATAAGATAAATAGATAGATAGATAGATAGACAAATAGACAAATAGATAGATAAAAAGATAGAAAGATAGTTAGATAGATAAAGAATTAGAAGGATAGATAGTTATATAGATTAATAGATAGATAAATAGATATATAGATAGATAGGTAGATAGATAGATAAATAGACAAATAGACAAATAGATATATAGATAGATAGAAACATTTATATACCTATAGATAGACAAATTGATAGAGAGATTGATATATAGATAAATAGTTAAATATATATATATAGAAAAATATATAGATAGTCAAATAGTTAGATAGATAGATAAAAATAGAGCTTATCAGATAGATAAATAGATAGATAGGAAGTTTATTAGATAGAATGATAGACAGAGTAAATAGATAGATTAATAGATAGAATGATAGACAGATTGATAAACAGATTGATAGAATGATTGATAGAAAGATTGATAGATAGATTAATATAAAGATTAATAATATATTTATAGACAAATTGATATATATATTGATACATAGATAGATAAACAAATAGATAAGAAGATAGATAGATAGATAGGTATAAACATATACAGATAGATAGACAAAGAGATAAATAGATTATTAGACATATATATAGCTAGATAGACAGAGAAAAATAGATATAGATGGATAGATAGACTAACTGATTGATACACATAGAGATAGAAAAATTGATAGTCAGATTGATAGATAAATAGATAGAAAATAGATATACAAATAGGTAGACAGATAGATATACAAATAGATAGATAGATAGACAGGTAGATAGATAGATAGATAGATATACATATATATTGATAGATATACAGATATATAGATAGAGAGATAAATAGATGGATATTTAGACAGTTAGATAGAAACATAAATAGATAGAAATATAGATAGTTCAAAATTTATGTACTTAGATAGATATATAGACATAAACACACTTAAAACAAATTTATTTAAATATTGAAAAAAGATAGATAGATGAACTGATAAATGAATAGATAGATAAAAAGACATATATAGATATAGACATATAAATAGATACACAACTAGATAGATATAGAAATTTAAAAATAGATAGATAAATAAATAGATAGATAGATAGATAGACAAATAGACAAATAGATAAATAAACAAATAGAAAAATGGTAAGATTGATAGATATATAAATAAATAGCTAGCTAGAGTGTTAGAAAGATTGATATAGAGACAGATAAATATACAGATACATAGACAGAAAGATAGATAGATAGACATATAGATTGACATATAGATAGATAAATCGATCGATAGACTGACATATAGATAGATAGATAAATTTATAGACTGATAGATAGACTAATTGATAGAGATATTGATAGTAGATAATAGATAAATAGATAAATAAAAAAATATATAGATAGTTAAATAGATAAATAGATAGATCGACAAATAGACAATCAGATATATAAATAAATAGAAAAAAAATTTGATAGACAAATTGATTGACAAATTAATAGATAGATAGATTGTTTCATTGATTGATTGATTAATATATAGATTGATAAACAGATTTATAGTCAGATAGATAGATAGATTGATAGATATATCAAAAGATAGATGGATAACAAATTTATAGACAAATAGATAGATTGATTGATACACAAATAGATAAATAGATAATTAGGACAATATATAGATAGATAGGTATAAAGATAGACAGATAGATATACTGAGAGATAGATAGATTATTTAACATATAGATTGATAGATAGATATATAAATAGATAGATAGATGTAGATTGATAAACTGATAGTTAGAAAGACATAGAGATAGAGAAAGATTAAAAGATAGAAAGATAGATATACAAATAGATAGACAAATAGATTGGCAAATGGAATGACAGATAAATAAATATATAGATTGACAGATAGATATACAGATAGATACATAAATATATATACATATAGATAGATAAATATATAGATAGATAGATATATATATTGATAGATAAATAAACAATTTGACAGACAAATAGAAAGACAGACAGAAAAATATGCAAATAGCTAGATATCCAAACACATGAAGACACACTGATAGATAGATAGATAGATTGATTGATATATAGATTGATATAAATATAGATACATAGAAAGTTAGATAGATATATAGATAGAGTATTAGATAGTAGGATAGATAATTAGAAAGATAGATAGAAGATAGATTCTAGATAGATAGAGATATAGAAAGAGAGATAGATATATATATATATATATAGATAGATACATAGATACATAGATACAGATAGACAAACAAATAGATAGGTACCTAGACATATAGATAAAAAGATAGAGATACAAATAGATATATAGACAAAAAGATAAATAAATAGATAGATAGATACATAGATAAAGAGATAGATAGGTAGATAAATAAACAGATAGATTGATTGATTGATTGAGAGATTGATAAACACATATATAGATAAATAAAAAATCAGATAGACAGCTAGAAATATAAATTATTAGACAAATATATATATATATATATATATAGCCATATAGATAGAAAGAAAGATAGAAATACATATCGATAGATAGATAGTTAGAAAGATAAATAGACAAATAAATAGGTAGATCGATCGACATGTAAATAGATAGATAGATAGGCAAATATATAAACATATAGATAGATAGATAGATAAAGAAATAGATATACAGATATATAGATAGATAGATAGATATATAAATAGATAGATAGATATTTATATATAAAGATAGATATACAAATAGATAGACAGATAGATTGACATAATTATAGGAAAATAGATAGAAAGATATATATACTGATAGGTAGACAGATAGATAGACATAAAGATAGACTGGTAGAATGTCATATAGATTGAAAAATTATTAGACATATATATAGATAAATATATAGAGAGATAGATAAATAAAAAGATAGAAAGATAGATACTCATAAAGATAGATAAAGATATATATAAATAAATAAATAAATATATATATATATATATATATATATATATATAAACATATTGATTGGTATATAAATAGATAAACAGATAGATAAACATATAGATAGCCATTTAGATATAGAGATAGAAAGACAGATAGATAGATTAATATGATAGATAGATTAACATATAGAATTAAAGATTTATAGCCATATAGATAGACATATAATTATATAGATAGACAAATAGATAGATAGATCGACATGTAGAAAGACAAATAGATAGTCAGATAGAAAGACAATTAGATTGACAATTAGATAGACAAATTGATAGACAATTAGATAGACAAATTGATAGACAATTAGATAGACAAATAGATGCATCGATAGGTCAAGAGATATTCTTATAAATAGACAGATAAATAGATAGATAGACAGACAGACTGATAGATAGATAGACAGATAGATAGACATATAAATAGATAGAAATATAGATAGATAATAAATAGATAGATTGATTGATAACAAAATAGATAGATAGGTAGATAGATAGATAAATACACATATAGATAAAAAGATAGATTGAAAAATAAATATACAGATATATAGACAGATAGAAAGATTAAGCAACAGATAGATAGACATGTATATTGATAGATAGACATTTAGATAGATAGTTGATTGAAGTTAGATATACAAATCGATAGACAATTAGATTGAATGATATATAAATAGATAGATAGACACATAGATTGATAGAAAGATAGATACATATATAGATAGATAGATAGAAAATAGATAGATTGACATACAGACAGATAGATAGATAGTCAGAAAGAAATATAGATAGATAGATAGATAGACAGATAGTTAGACAAATAGACAGATTGACAGATTAACATAAATATATATAGATAGATAGATAGACAGATATATAGACAGAGAGAAATATAGATAGAAAGATAACTAGGTAGATATACAGATAGATACATAGATAGATTGAAATATAGAAATATAGATAGTTAGACAGATAGACACAGATAGATAAAGACACAGAAAGAAAGAAAGAAAGATAGATAGATAGTTAGATATAGAAAAAGATATCTAATGATCTATCTTTTTATGTATCTATATGTCTATTTATATGTCTGTGTATATATAGATCTATCTTATATAGATGTGTCTACCTATATATCTATCAATCTATATGTATTTATTTTTGTCTATCTATGTGTCTATATTTCTATCTATCTATCTTTATGTCTATCAATTTATCTATCTAATAATCTATAGATTTAACTTTTTATCTATCTATCAATATATCTATCTTTCTGTCTATCTATCTATTAATCTATTTATTGATTTGTCTATCGATTTTTTTATCAATTTATCTTTTAAGATGTTTATATTCTTCTAACAATCAATCTATCTATCTATCTATTTATCCATTATTTATCTATCTATCTTTCTATTTTACTATCAGTCTATCTATCTTTCCATCTGTTTGTCTATCTATCTATTTGTTTATCTAGCTATTAGTTTTTTTTGTTTTTTTGTATGTCTGGCAGTCTAAATTTCTATCTCATTATCCATTAATCTCGCTCTCTACCTATCTATCTAATTATACATCAATTTATCTATCTGCCTATCTATTTGTCTATCTATCTATCTCTCTCTCTTTCTATCAATCAGTCAGTCTATCTATCTATTTATCTATTTGTTTATCTTTCTAACTATCTATCACTATATCTATCTGTTTATCAATCTATCTATATACTTCTATATCAATCATTCAATTTATCTATCTATCTTTTTGCCTATCTTTCTGTCTCACTATCTGTCTATCCATCCATCTAGTTATTTAACTATCTATCTATCTATATTTTTATCTTTCAGTCTATCTATATGTCTATTTATATATTTATCTATTTATCTACCTATCTTTCTATATATATATATATATATATATATATATATATATATATATTTGTCTATCTATCTAACTCTCTATCAGTCTATCTATCTAACTCTCTATCAGTCTATCTATCTATTGTCTATGCATATGTCTAATAATTTTTCTATCAATCTTTCTGTCTATCTAATTATCTATCTATCTGTCTATATATATGTCTATCTATCTCTTTATCTATCTAATTATCTATCTATCTATCTCTAATTCTGTCTAACTATTTTTCAATCAATCAATCTATCTATCTATCTATCTTAACTATCTACTAACTTTTAATTTATCTATGTGTCTATTTATCTTTATAGCTATCTTTCTATCAATCAATCTATACATTTATCAAAGTTTCTTTATATCTATTTATTTATCTACCTAGCTATCTATCTATCTAATTATCTATATATCTATCTATCTATCTATCTCTCTATCTATGCAATTGTCTAAAAATCTATCTATCTTTTTATATATCTGTGTATATATTTATCTTTCTGTATATCTTATTATCTATCTATCTATCTATCTATCAATATGTCTATCTATCTATCTGTCTTTATGTCGATCATTTTGTCTATGTATATGTCAATCTATTTTTATATCTATGTCTATTAATCTATTTATCTATCTGCCTATCTATCAATCTATCTATCTATTTGCATATCTTTCTTACTATATGTATGTCTATCTTTCTATTAATCTATCTATATAGCTAGCTATCTATCTATCTATCTCACTCTTTATCTTTTTGACTATCTATCTATCTATCTATTTATCTATCTGTCTATCTTTCTGTAGATCTATTTTTCATTATTTTTTTCTATCTATCTATATATATTTCTATCAATCTATCTCTCTATCTATTTTTCTATCTATCTATTTGTCTATCTATCTATCTTTCTATCTATCTCTTTATCTAACTATCTATCTATTTATCTATCAATCTATTTGTAAATCTGTCTATCTATATGTGTATCTATCTATCTCTCTATTTGTATTTCTATGTACCTATCTATATTTTTTTATATCTATCTATATATATATTTGTCTATCTACCTATATATCTAATTGTCTATCTATTTGTCTTTCAATCTGTCTATCAATGTGCCTATCAATCTATTTATTATTGAGTCTCAATTTATTTTTTAATTTGTTTATCAATCTATCTATTTAATTTTTTATCTATCTTTCTATCAATTTGTCTATCAATCTGCCTATCAATCAATCAATCTATATTTATTTCTTTCTATCTATTTGTCTATATTTCTCTTAATCAATCTGTCTAGGTATTTACCAAACTAACTCTCCCTCTATGTTTTTGACTATCTGTTTATCTATCTATTTATCTATTTTTCTAGTTGTCTATCTTTCTATATATCTATGTAGCATTATTTTATTTATCTATCTAATTATATTGCTGTCTATATATCAATCAATCAATCAATCTTTCTATCTGTCTATCTATCTATCTCTTAATCTGTCTATTTATTTATTTATTTATTTATCTATGTATCTATTTATATATTTATCAATCAATCAATATGTCTATCTATCTATGTATCTATCTATCTATCTCTCTACATATTTTTCTATCTATCTATCTATCTTTTTATCTATCTATCTTTTATATATTTCTATTTTTAATTATTTTTATCTATCTATTTGTCTATCTATCTGTCTATCTATATGTCGATCTATCTGTCTGTCTATCTGTCTATCTATATGTATTTCTATATATCTATCTATCATTCTATCTATCTATCTTTTTATCAATCTATCTCTCTATCTCTCTATCTATCTCTCTATCTATCTATCTCTCTATCAATATTTCTATCAATCTTTCTATCAATATATCTATTAATCTGTCTATCCATCAGTCTTTCTATCTGTCTATATATGTAACTTTCTATTTCTCTATCTATCAATAAATCTATCAAATTGTCTATTTATCTTTTTGGCTGTCTATTTATATGATTATCTATCTTACTATCTATCTATGAGCCTTTTTTATCCATATGTTTTCCTATCTGTCAATCTATCAATCTTTCTGTCTATCTATCTATCTATTTGTCTATATATTTATTTATCTATTTATCTATATAATTATCTATCTATCTATTTTTCTATCTATCTGTCTATCTATCTATATATCTATCTGTATATATACCTGTCTATCTATCTGTATATCTATCTATCTATCTATGAATCTATCCATATGTATATCTTTTTTGTATGTATCTATCTATATATCTATCTATATATCTATCTATATATCTTTCTATCTGTCTATCTATTTTTCGATCTATTTCTCTATCTATCTATCTATTTGTTTGTCTATGTATTAGTCTATCTATTTTTGCTAATCGATCTTTCAAATAATATATTGATTTATTGATCTATTTGTCTATATATCTATCTATTTGTCAATCAATCAATCAATCAGACTATAATTTTGTCTATTAATCTATCTATCAATTTATATTATAAATCTTTCTACAAAATCATTTATCAATCTTTCTATCTATTTGTCAATCTACCTGTCTTTTAATATATATATATATATATATATATATATATATATATATATATATATATATATATATATATATATCTTACTTTTATCTTTCTATCTGTCTATCTATCTTCTAGTTTTGTCTTTATGTCTATCAATTTTGTCCATCAATTTTGTCTATATGTCTATTTATATATCTTCTAGTTTTTCTATCTGTCTGTCTACCTATCAATCTTTATATCTATTTATCCGTCTCTCTAACTATCTATCTAGCATATTTATGTTTATCTATCTGTCTATCTATGTGTCTAACTATCTATATATCTATCTGTCTATCTATATATATAACTATCTATATATCTATCTGTCTATCTATATATATAACTATCTATATATCTATCTGTCTATCTATATATATAACTATCTATATATCTATCTGTCTATCTATATATATAACTATCTATATATCTATTTGTCTATCTATATATATAACTATCTATATATCTATTTTTCTATCTATCTGTCTATCTATCTTTCTGTTATCTATTAGTATATCAATCGTTATATCTATTTTTCTATCAATTAGTCCACACACACACACATATATATATCTATCTGTCAATCTTTTTGTTTATCTATCCGTCTAGTTCTCTATCTATCTATACACTACAAGAAAATATTCATTTAGCTAGGGAATTTTGCTAGGGATCAATCCCTAGCTAAATTGTGAGTGATTAGCTAGGGAATACAAAGAGATTTATGATTTTTCAATGAAATAAAAATTTGCAATAGATTAGTGATGAAAAATTTTCATAAATTTCTCTCAAACAAAGTGAGGATTTTAGCTACGAATTTAGCAACGAAATTTGACTAGCTAATAAAATATGAAATATCGTAACGAATTTAGCGACGGAATTTATCTAGCTAATAAAATATGAAATATAGCGACGAATTTAGCGATAGATTTCCCTAGCTAAAATAACATCGAATATTGTGATATTTTTAGCGATGGAATTTCCCTAGATAATAAAATCCCAATTATAGTGACGAATTTAGCGACACATTTCCCTTGCTAATAAAATCTAGAATATAGCAACGGATTTGGCGATGGAATTTAACTGGCTAATTACATCCAGATTATAGTGACGGATAATAGCGACAGAATTTCCCAGACTAATTACATCCGGAATATAATGACGGATTTAGCGATGAAATTTACTTGTTAATTATAACTGGAATATCATGAAAGTTTTAGCGATGAAATTTTTCTAGCTAATTACATCTGTAACATAGTGATAGATTTAGCGACGGAATTTCTCTAGTCAATCTTTAATTATTTAATTTTTTTTATTTATTATTAGTTTTAATATTTTATTTTATTTTGTTTATTTTATGTATGTTACTTGTCTATAGATGAGAAATTTTTGAAAGATACATTCTCCTTATAAAATTAAAAAAATGGATATTATAAATAAATTATTTAAAATATATAAAAATAAAAAAAATTATATTAATAAGAACTAAAATATTTATTTTTATGATGTATACATTTTTAATAAAATTATACAAAATATTTTTCTTAAATTTTTAATTAAGAAACATAAAATATTGTATTAAAGTAACATTAAATAATTAATTCTATAAGTATACTAATTTTTATGATATTTTAAAAATTAAATTAACATACTATAAAATTTCCTTTAATATAAATGTAAAATAATTCATTCTATGATTATATAGAAAATATTTTTAAAAATACCTAAATTGATGAATAAACTAGTAAATATTAATATTATTATAATTATAAAAAAAATTATGATTATAGGAAACATTTAAAAAAAATAATTAAATCAAAATTTAAAAATCTTGAAATATATTAAAAATTAAAATTTTTTTTATTAAATTTATAAGAAAATAAATTGCTATTTAAAAATAAAAACATAAATGTTTGCCCCTACTAAAATTTATAAGAATTAAATAATTTAGTAATATTTTTACGATTAGCTTTTAACATTCAATCTTTATTAAAATAATAAATATAACTTTTTTTAATTTTCTTCTCACTTTAAGTAATTTTTTGAATTTTAAAAAGTATTAATGATATCAAATAATATTAAATTTTATGCCTTTAAAATTATTTCATATTATCTTCATAAAAATTAATATGAATTGTTAAAATTCTATAACCATATAATATATATATTTATATATTTTTTAACATTAAGAGTATTTTATAACTCTTAGGAGAGTGGCTAGAAGACAAATCATCTTTTTATGTATGTCGTATTATATGATGTTTGTAAATTTTGTAGCTTTTTGATATTTCTTTATAAGGCTAAACATATACTTTTTTAATTTGTTTATATATTTATTGTTTAATTAATTTTATAATAAAAAATTGAAAGGTGTTTGTTTTTCATGTGTACCTTGCTACATGCATATGAATTTTCTTGAAAAAATTTTGAGAATAAATAAAAAAAATTAGACTTTTTGTATTATATATATATATATATTGTTTATTTAATGTTTTTATAATTATAAATTTTAATATTTTGGTATTATATATAATCACTTATTGTTGAGATGGGAGTGACAAATCTAACTAGTGAAGCACCTAAGTCCTCCGTAGTCTACCTCTATCTCTCGACACTGACAAATCAAAACCTAATCGAAGAGTAATATAAGCAATATTTCTTATTGATTTGAGGTACATTTACTCCCCTAATTTTTAATCGATTATCTTAATGCAAGAGTATGCGTTTTGATTCTGTTTTTTTTATTCCAAAATTCTTCTTCACTAATCACCATGGTAAGCTTGGATTGCTTATATAAACTTATTCGTATACATACTTCATGCATTTGTTACATAATCCGTTCTCATTGTGTGGATGTTGATGGTGCAAAGTAGGTATGCTGACTTGATATCTACATCAATGTACATAACTATATATAAACAGTATGCATAAACATTATCAATAAACATAAGTGTATTTTATATAAGTGTATTTTATATAAGTGTATTAAACATCACTATACATCAATATGCATGTGTGATATAATTCAAATTTTTTATATAAGTGTATTTTACTATATCTATATTTATAAAAATAGTATACATAAACATAACTATATATAAATATAACAACGTATATTTAATATACATACATACATACATATATATAATATATATATGTATGAATGTATGTATGTATGTATGTATGTATGTATATATGTATGTACGCACACACACACACACACACACATATAGATATATAACTATATATAAATGTATTTAACAATATGTATATCAGCATATTACTATATATAAATGTATTTATCTACATTAATATAACTATATGTAAATAGTATACATAAATAGTATAAGGTATGCCGACTTGATATTTACATCAATATACATAACTATATATAAATAGTATACATAAACAATATACATAAACATAATTGTATTTTATATAAGTTTATTTAAACATAACTAAACATCAATATGCATGTGTGTTATAATTCAAATTTCTTATATAAGTGTATTTACTATATCTATAACTATAAAAATAGTATACATAAACATAAATATATATAAATATAACAACATATATTTAATATACAAATACATATATATATATATATATATATATATATATATATATAAAACTAAATATAAATGTATTTAACAATATGTATATCAACATATTACTATATATAGTTGAATTTATTTACATCAATACCTATACATAGTAATATGTCTAAATATATATAATTACATGAAAAACTATATATAACTACATCTACAATATCTATAACTAGATGCTTCAGAAACTTAATATCCATTCATATCATTCATCTCATTCATACATGTTTTTTTGTATATTGTATAAATCTTTATTATTTTCCCATATATTCTAAAAACATAAATTTAATTTTTTCAACCTTAAATATATTTTTATTGTATTTTTAAATGTTTGTATAAATCATTATGATTTAATATGTTTAGGTTTGTATTTTTGTTTCACTTAATATCATTTAACTAAAATTGAATTCTAAAAAAATATTCATTTGTTAAAATTCATGTTTATAAATTTCAAAACAAATAACAATATGTTTGTACAATAAATATTATAAAAAAATATTAAAATATATATGTGATGCAGTTTCAATTTACAAAGATAAAAATTTAAAATTAAATTTTAATTACAAAATAAAAATTGCACCTCATAATATGCAATATGTTATATTTATTATAAATAAACAATGTTTGAAATGTATTTATTAATTAAAAAAAACATTAGTAATGTATTAAATTTGAAAAAAAAATTTAAAAATAATTATTTTAAAAACAAATTCATATATTTATATGGTCATTTATATATTTTAAATAAAATAAAACTAATAATTACTTATAGAAAAATTTACTCATGTAGTTATATGGTAATCTATTTTGTTTGAACATAATTAAAGAAATAATTGATTTTTTACAAAATATTCAAGGCATGTATTTATATGCACTACATTATATTTGTTTGAATTTTAAAGTTTCTAAAAATTTATTAATAACAATAAATACTAGGTAGAAATTTATCATAGACATTAAAATTTTAATAAAAAAATTATATAGATAATCAAAATCAATATTATATATTTATGAACTATATTTTCATTTTTTACATAATTGTAAAAACTAAATAATTTACAAATATGCCAACTTCATTTATATATATATGAGTATAATGATAGTTATTTTAATATAAATATTAAAAAAGCAACTATTTGAATAAAATAGAAGCTAATATATATAATTCATATTTTCATTTTACGCATTAATATGCTTCACACACACACACACACACACAGGCACACACACAAATATTTATTTTAAATATAAAGAATTTACAATATTTTATAAATTGTGTACAATATATAATATTTTATTTTAATTAAATTTTCAAAATCAAAAAATTTTAAATACATTTACACACACACACTCACGCACGCACGCACGCACACACACACACACACACACACACACACACACATATATATATATATAATAGTTTCATGTGTAACTTTAAAAATACATTGCATATATATGTATATGTATGTGTTTGTGTGGGTGTACAATAGTATATGCATGCATACAAGTATATACACACTACTTTAAAAATGTAGATACATGTGTGAATATATATATAAAAGTACAAAAATGTGTATTGCTGATATATAATGTATATTAATGTATATGGATGTATAAATGTGTGTGTGTGTGTGTGTGTAGGAAAGTGTATATGAACATATATATTTATGCATATATATGTAAATATTAACATTAATTTTGAGAAGAAAAATACTTGGGCACATATATATTAACATGTTCCACAAATTCGTGAGAGCAAGAGCAAAAAGTGACATTGTTGCAAGATACTACTAATCTCTCAACTATAACACTTTGCCTCAAAATTTGATCAGAGTACTACTTGCAATGATAAGGTTTATTCAATACTACATATCATGGAGTTACATTTTCATTCAATACTATAATTTGTTCAAATAAAAAAATCTATCTAATATCTTCTTCAATTACTCTTTTATCTTCTTTTTCTAGTCTTGATAAGCTACTTTTAATTTTGATTATATATTTCTTATCTAATATCTCTAGTTCAAACTATTGTAATAGTAAAATCCATAAAATCAATCTAGGCCTGACATCTTTCTTTTTTATGAGATATTTGATTATAAATTATTTAGTATATACTATGACTTTGGTTCCCACTAAATATGATATTAATTTACCAAAAGAAAAGATTGTTGATACAAGTTCTTTCTCTATAGTGGTGCAATTCAATTGGGCATTTAAGTGTGTGTTGTTTTCACAGTATATGATAACTATTTATAAATATTTGTATAACTATATAAACCTCTTCATAATTTATATTTTAACTATATTTATAACTATGTAAACTATTTTTATAATTATATTAATATCTATATATAACTATTTTTTTCTATATAATTATATTTTTAACAAATATATCATATGTATAATAATATATAACTATATATAATTGTATTTTACTAAATGTATACCTATAAAAATGTTATATATAACTATATCATTAACTTCATACATATTTATAACAATATGTGTATAATTATATATAAATATTTGTTTAACCATCTAAAACTTTATATAATTAAATATAACTATTTTTGTATCTATGTATGCATATATGTATTCATATAATTAAATCTATATATTTATTTATAACTTTGTATATATTTATGTATAACTACTCATGACTACTTGTATGAATATATCTATATATAATTATATGTTTAACTATATATAACTCTATTTTTAATTTTATATACTATAGGTATAAGAACATATAGAGGTTGACATCCCTCTCTGGTGACCATCTCTTGAGGTCTATTGATTTTGTTTCTTTCTCTCATCAGATCACTTTACTACCATACAACAAAGAGATTGAGATTTAGTGGAAGAAATGGGGTTGATGTTCACAAAGTATTCAGCATGCTGATTGTCAACAAGGAGATGAGGATTTTGATGCTAGGTCTTGATACTAGCGGTAAGATGACCATTCTGTATAAGTTGAAGCTTGGTGAAATTGTCACCATAATTTCTACTATTGTCTTTAATGTAGAGACTATTGAATACAAAATTATCAATTTTATTGTGTGGGATGTTGGGGGTCAAGAAAAGATTCACCCTTTCTGGAGGGATTACTTCCAAAATACCCAAGGTCTCATATTTATGGTGGAGAGCAATGACAGAGATCGTGTTGTTGAAGCCAGAGATGAGTTGCATATGATGCTAAATGAGGAAAAGCTTTGAGATGTGGTTTTGCTGGTGTTTTCCAATAAGCAAGATCTTTCCAACGCGATGAAAGCAGCTGAAATTACTAACAAATTAGGACTTCACTCTCTTCACCAATGCCATTGGCACATTCAGAGTACCTGTTCTACCTCTGGCGATGGCCTCTACGAGGGTCTTGATTAGCTTTTGAATTACATTGTCAGCAAGTCATAAACAATTATAGCAGGATGAGACAAACTTTGTTGACATATCTAGATGTAGATCTAATCTTTGCCTATTTTGCTTGAGTTTTGTTCTATTATGTGGATGACATAATCTATTTCTAGGGGATTCAAATTGTATTTATATTTATATATTGCACGTATGAAATATAAGACTACATTTACTTTGTTCTGATCTGTTGTTAGCTAAACTTGTTTGTTTTCTGCTTTGTGCCTTTTTGCCTTTGGATCCCAATGGTATAAGAAAATATAACTATAAATAATTGTCTTTGACTATATATATAACAATAAAATATTATACATAACTATAATTAAAAATATAATTAACAACATATATTTAATATACATTTTTATATATTAGTATATAAAAATGTATTTTACCATATATATACCTATAGATATATATATGTATACATATATAAAATTATAAAAATATATATATATACCTACATGTATAAATATAAGTATAACTATATGTGTAACTTTATGTATAACCAATTGTAATTATATTTATAATTATATGTATAATAACATACAACATTATGTTTAACTATATGTATATAATTATATATAAATATTTGTATAACTATATGACACTCTATATAATCAAATATAACTATATTTGTAACTATGTATACATATATGTAAATATATATATTTATTTATAACTTTATATATTTATGTATAGCAATTTGCTTAAATATATTTATATATAACTATATGTTTAACTTTATGAAAATATTTATAGCTATATATACTATATTTATAATAACATATATCTATAAATAATTGTATCTTATTATATGTATAACTATAAATGCTTTATACATAACTATATTTAAATATATAATTTACAACTTATATTTAATATACATTTGTATATATTAGTATATAAAAATGTTTTTTACTATATCTATACCTATACATAACTATATGTATAAATATTTATAAGTATATGAATAAATATATATACCAACATGAATAAATATAAATATAAGTTTAACTATATGTGTAATATATGTATAAACAATTGTAACTATATATATAAATACATGCATAACAACATACAACATTATGTTTAATTATGTGTATAACTATATATAAATATTTGTAAAACTAAATAAAACATTATATAATGTAATATAACTATATTTTTAACTATATATATGTGTGTGTGTGTGTGTGTACATGTATGTAAATCTTTTTTTTGTTTATAACTTTGTATATATTTTTGTATAACTAAATATAACTATTCGTATGAATATATATATATATATATATATGACTAAATGTTTAATGATATATAATTTTTTATAACTATATATATAATATGTATAATAACATATAACTATAAATAATTCTATTTTACTATATGTATAACTATAAAAACTGTATACATAACTATATTTAAATATATAATTAACAAAATATATTTAATATACATTTTTATATATTATTATAAAAAATGTATTTTAGTATATCCATAACTATACATAACTATATGTATAAATATATGAAATTATATGATAAAATATATATACATACATGTATAAATATAAGTTTAACTATACGTGTAACTATATGTATAACCACATGTTACTATATTTATAATTATATGTATAAAAACATACAACATAATGTTTAACTATATGTGTATAACTATATATAAATATTAGTATAACTATAAAAAACTCTATATAAATAAATATAACTTTATTTTTAATTATGTATACATATATGTAAATCTACATTATTATTTATAACTTTGTATACATTTATGTATATCTACTTTTAACTACATGTATGCATATATCTATATATAACTATATGTTTATCTATATGTAACTATTTATAACTACATTTACTATATGTATACAAACATATAATTATATATGGGATAATATTAATTTTTTGCACTAACTTGAAATTAAATGACAAAAAATAGAATATCAACAATATGTAAGCACATTGCATGAGAGTGTTTGTTGGTAAGGCTCATATATTGTATAATATAAATAAGGGTCATACTATTATATAATCGCAGCCCTAGGGCCTCGGGCTCATATATGAACTTATGTATGACAAAAGATGTAATATTTGATAGGCTTTTACAGAAATTTTTTTTTCTTTTATGTAATTCCTCATTCTAACACTACATTCTCTATGTGTCTCTCTCTCCCTCTCTAATTCTTTCTATGTCACTTTCTTCCACTTTTTCTTTCTGTCACACACACACTCTCTTGTTATTTTGTTTCTAACTCTCCTTTCTTGCTTATTCTCTCTCTCCCTTTTGCCATTTCTCTTTCCCCCTCTCTCCCCCTCTCTCCCCCCTCTCTCTGCCTATCCCCTTTCTCTCCCTCTCTCTCTCCCCGTCTTTCCATTTCTCTACCCCTCTCTCTCTCTCTCCCCACCTTGTCTCTCTCTCTCTCTCTCCCTCTCTCCCTTCAAACTTTAAATGTCAATCTTTTTTGCTTTCCTTTCTTGTGCAGTATCATATTTTGCTCACTTTATCTAGTATTACCGTAATATCTATTAATATTTATCATGCTAAAAATTGCTTTATCTATTCATGTAGATTCTGCTAATGCATTGCCTCGATATCCATGATATTTAATTTTTAAATATTCATTTGTAAGTAAATTTATTTAATTATTAGTGTATTATGAAGTAATAGAATGCTTAAATAAAAATAATGATTGAGCATTATTTTTTTGTAAATAAAATAGGTAAAAATGAGTTCAAATCGCCATTGGATGTACAGATGGTTTATGAATGGAATTTTGAATAAAGATTTTTGGAGTAGGCTTGAAACTTTCATCAAATTTGCATGTAGTCAATCGAGATGGATGGATGGATACAAAATTAAGTATCCATGTAATCATTGCAAGTGTAAGAATATCCCTTTTTGTGATGCAAATAATATAAGATACCATATGGCAAAATATGGCTTTGTGTCAAATTGATTTGTTTGGATTTATCATGGGAAAAGTAAAATGGCTCTGAACATTGACCTAAATGAGGGTATTGAATCATTTGCTTGTAGTGAAGATTCATCAATCACATACCATAGAATGATCACAAAAGCTACTGGTGCTAAATTCAATATGGATTACATGGATGAACCACATAATCCTAAATCTCAGAATTTTTATGAAATACTTAAAGCAAATAAAGAGTTGTGACCTGTCTGTAAAACACATTCACAATTATCACTTGTCGCTCAACTTATGAGCATTAAGTCTGAAAATCATATGTATAAGAAATTATTTGATCATGTGACAAAACTGATGAAGGAGATTATTCCAGATAATAATTTTATCACTAACAACTTTTACTACACTAAGAAGTTACTACAAGGAATGGGTCTACCAGTGAAAAAAAGTGATTGTTGGTTCAATGGATATATGTTATATTGGGATGGTGATAGTGATTTAATTAGTTGTAAGTTTTGTGTTCATCCTTGATTAAAGAAGGCACCTTGTGCGGTAGATATGTGACAAAAATTGAAAGTTGCATTTAAGAAGATTTATTATTTTCCATTAATTCCTCGATTATAGAGACTATATGCATCAAATACTATAGAACATGATATGAGGTGACTTATGAGCATGAGATTGAAGAATGGGTATTGTGTCATCAATTAAATTCACTTGCTTGAAGCATTTTAATTATATACATCAAGATTTTGCAGCTGAAAGTCGAAATGTGAGATTGGGTCTCTGCACAGATGGATTTCAGCAATTTGGGCAATCTCGCCAATAGTATTCAACATGGAAAGTGATAGTGACATCTTATAATTTGCATCAGTGGTTGTGTATGATGGAGAAATATTTGTTTTTGTCAATATTAGTTCCAGGGACAAAAAATTCAAAAGACATGCTTGATGTTTTCTTACAGCCTCTTATTGCAATGTTTAATCATTTGTTGGATGTTGGCGTGAATACATATGATATCTCAAAAAAGCAAAATTTCATTATGCAGGTGGCTCTTATGTGAATGATAAGTTACTTTCCCGCATATTCAATATTGTCTAGCTGGAGTACTATAGGATGATTTGCATGCCTGTATTGCATGACAAATTATGATGTATTTACCCTCAAATTTAGTGGTAAATAGTCATTGTTTGATAACTATCGTAAGTTTCTACCTACGAATCATCCATTTCAAAGAAATAGGACTACATTTTGAAAAAATAAAATTGTGATGATAGTTGCACCAGCAGTTCATTTAGAAGATGATATTATGATAGAGATTTAGAGTTTGGGGTTGAAGAAGGTAACTGAAAAGGATACTACTGAAAGTAATGGACCAATAAGCAAAATAATTGGCGGGAGGAAACGTAGTATATTTTGGGACTTACTCTATTGGAAGTCCAATTTAATTCGTCATAACATAGATGTAATGCATATTGAAAAAAAATATGTTTGATGATGTTTTAAACACAATTCTTAATGTATACGAAAAAAACAAAAGACACTTTAAAATCAAGACAAGCGCTGAATGATTACCTATTGGTGTCCTAGATTGAAACTGAATATGACAACAAGTATATTCCCTAAAGCTTGCAACACACTTGATAAGCAGGCAAGATGTATATTATGTGAATGGGTTAAAAATTTGAAATTCCTTGATGGATATGTGTCAAATATGGGTAGACGCGTGGATATGAAGAATCTTAAGTTATTTGGAATGAAAAGTCATGACTGTGATGTATTTATGCAGAGATTAATACTAATTACATTACATGAATTACTTCCCCTAAGTGTTTGGAAGGTCCTTATAGAACTTAGTTTATTTTTCAAACAGCTAACTGCAGCCACAATCAAAATAGATGACATGGTGAGGTTGGAAAATGACATTCCACTTATTATTTGTAAGCTACAACGGATATTCCCACAAAGTTTTTTTGACTAAATAAAGCATTTGTCGGTCCAATTAGCATATGAAGCAAGGATAGCAGGGCTAGTGCAATATAGGTGGATGTATCCTTTTGAGAGGTAAATACATATAATTTGCTATGTTTTATTATTTCATACATAAAGTAATATTATAATTTAATATAATTTAAACGTAACATTTCTGGTTGTAGGTATCTTCATAAGTTGGAATTGAAAGTCAGAAACAAGGCAAAAAGTTAAGGTTCACTTTGCAATGCATATTTAGTAGAAGAAGCATCATCATTTTGTTCTTAATTATTTTGAGGATAATGTCAATACAAAGAATAGAAATGTGCCTTGGAATGATGAAGGTCATGTGATGGTATAAGATGATTCTATGGACAAACTATTTATCTTCAAGCACCCTGGAAAAGTATTTGGAAGAGCAATGAAAAGATGTATGACAAATGAAGAGTACAAAGTAAATCAGAGCTACCTTTTACTTATTTCTGAGTAGGATGCACCATATAGTGAGTATGTATACCCAAAATGGTTGCAGGTTTAATCATTGTTTAATTTTATCTTTAATAGGAATTATTAAAAATTGATATACATTTTCTCTCTCTTTTTATATTTGTGCAGTATTTATGTTGAGCAGTTAAAATATAGACAACCATCATTTCCAGCAATGATGTCAATTATATGCTAGAAACTAAATTTGCAAATTGGTTCAAAAATTATGTGAGAATTATTAACATTTATATTTTTGAATTATTTAATTTATTAGTATCTTTTATTTGTTAATATCATTTTTTTAATTTATGTCATAGGCATTTGATACTTCAAATGGAGATTCAAATATTTTCATCCAGAATCTAAGTAAATACCCGTTTAGATATGTGACAACCTATCCTGGGTATTTTGTTAATGGATATAAATTTCACATAGGTGGGCATAGTTCTTCTAAAATAATAATGAATATTGGTGTATGCATTAAAGGCTAAGGTTATAGTGTATATGAGATTGATTATTATGATCAACTCAAAGAAGTTTTTGAGTTGGAGTATCCTGGACTCGAAAATAATAAGATTGTATTATTTAAGTGCAAGTGGTTTGATCCGACATGAAATTTGGGCACAAAGATTCATTCAAATTATAAGATTGTGGATGTTAACCATAAATGTAGATATAATCAATATGAGCTATTTATTATGGCAGTTCTAGCTGCTCAAGTATATTATTGTACATACCAAGTTTATCTCATGATTAGAGTGATTGGTGGGTGATTTGAAAAATCAAAGCTCAATCAAATTTTGAAGAACCAACATATTAACAAAGAAGTACAGACTTAGATATTGCACTGACATTCCATAAAGATGACATAAATAATATTGAGCCTATGCATGTAGATGAAGATCTAGAAAATTTATGTGACTCAAATGGTTGCCTAATAGTAATTGAAGATGATAAATTTCTATTTAAAGATGAGTTCGAACTTCTATCAGAATCAAACGAAATATCAGAAGATTCATTGAAGGATGTTAGTGATGCCAATAATTAAACTATTATAATTTTATTATAATATTAAACTAACAAAGACTTTCTATATTTTGTTGAAATCTATCAGTGTGTTTAATTGTACAAAGCATGCTTGTTCACCATATCCAGACTTCAACATCAAAATCACCATCACCATCATTGAGACCTCTATTATCACTTTTATTAGATATAAGCCCACCACCCATTATGCTTCCTGCACCCACATTTGATCCATCTCTATCTTCTACACCACATTTTACACTAATAGTTTCCCCATTTACAAAACCAATGATATCATCAAATACTGTGCCTTCTTATGTGGTCAGTGCAAAGTTAGTAATTGAGATTGTGCTTGGGAGGTAAAAGAAATATGGAAAAATGACTTGAAAAAAAAATTTTGATGTTACTGTCAAGGGTTTTTTTATATTCTTATGATTTATTTGTTTTCAATGTTATTTATTTATTTGTACAGTTTTATTCCATCTCACAAGTGTTTGACTATAATTACAAAGTCTTTCAAGAAAATGATAGATTCTAAAGTATTCTTCTAGAAGAACGTTTCTAAATCGAGAAAATAGTCTTATTTTAAAGACTTTCAAGTAAAAATAACAAAACAAAAGCATTGAAAAATAAGTATCTAATTACTTAACTATTATGTTGGTTATTATTCAAGTAATAAATAATTTTGTTCTTATTATAAATATAAATTCTTTTGTGATTTTTTATATATAGAATCAATGCATATGGACACCCAAATTTGACGTAAAGATAAAATCATTATGGAAGATCAAAGCTGCTCAATGGTATTATGATTTTGTTTATAAATTGAAGAATATGAAAGAAATGCTTGATTTTATATCCGAGGATGATTGGCCCAAGTGGCTTAAGTATTGGGAGGAGTCAGATGTAAAGAAAAAATCAGATATTTGCTGTAAAAATCGATGAAGCGAGGTAGCTGGACAAGATACAAGAATCTCTCGACACATAGGAGGGTCAAAATAGAGCATTGAGCATGCTCGAGATTTGGTACAATTTTAAAATTTTAAACATTTATATATTTATAGGTTATCCTTATAGTCCAATAAATCAAATCTCTGCATGGATTTATTAATTTTGTTAAATTTTTTGATCATTTGTTTTTTTATGTCTTAAAAAATATATATTCTAGGCTGGTGAATTGGGTCGAGATCTCAATTTTTATGAGATTTTCAGGAAGATGCATGTGAAGAAAGTGAATGGTCAATTTGTTGACAACAAGTCTTAGATGATTGATCTAAGAATGTTTCATATTAATAATATTTTATAATACTACAAAACATTTTGAAAAATGTTTGGGATGCAAAATATTTATTTTATTTTATGTATATTTAAAATAGTATTTTTCTCTATTTTATCTCAAGAACTAATGGAAGAACGTGTGACAACTGCTCATCAACAAATTTAGGCTTTTATTGATCTTCAACCAATTGAGTATGATCCTATTTATTTGGAAACCATAGGAGGTCGTAAGAAGTAGCGAGTGTACGGCATCGACTCAAAGGGAGTGGCTTTTTGTTGTAGTAGTTGTGCTTCTAATTCATCTGTCTCATCAAGGTGGATGAGGTGATCGAACAACAAGCAATGGAAACAAATGAACATATTGTAGTTATGGAGATTGAAATGAAAAAGAAAGATGAGCAGATATCTCATTTGAAGGAGGAAATATATGAAATTAAAGAACAGAAGGATGAGTAGTATACTAATTTAAAAGAAGAAATGTAGGAAATGAAACAAGAGAAGGAGGAACATATTACTTATTTGATGGAAGAAATGCAAGAAATTAAAGAAATAAATGATGAGATGATAGAAATAGAGAATGTAATGCAATAGCAAATATCCTATATGGAGTCAAAATTAGCAGCATTGATGCAATAGATAGCCTTCCGAGATCAAGCTGTGGAACCTCACAGGAAAGGCTAGCACAAAATTCCCTACTAATTATCAGGATGATTTCGTATGAGAATTATTTCTGAATAGTTATTAATTTTTGCCTCTGTAGCAAGACATGATTAGATTTTTTTCCAGGTTTCATTTTTTTTATTCTAGTTTTGTTCTTTTCTTTGCCGAGTAACATAATAAAGAATCAAAGAATTTTGACATTATCACGGTCCTTCCAATGCATGGGTCTCATATTTACTAATTCCAGCTTGATCAAAAGGAGGACAAGCTTCTATTATCTTCATTATTCCTAAAATATGTTATTTTTGCACTCTCTTTATCTCTAAATATCATTGCTAGACATCTTTTAGAATTTTGTTGAAACTGTATGTCTATCAACTTTAATTTGTGTTTATTCATGTCTATAATAATTATTTTTATATATCTGTGGATATGTTTGTGTCCCAAAATTTTTTGGGTAGACATACAGTTTCAACAAATAAATTGTTTGTGTCTATATATATCAACTTTAATTTATAGAAATAAATTGTTTGTGTCCCCAAATTTTATATATCAACTTTAATTTTATATATCTGTGGATATGTTTGTGGATATGTTTGAAACTATATGTCTATATAATACATGTATATATTATCATACGTATACACCCATTTACACACAGACACACTTTTGAATATATAATTGCTCGAGCTGGTCTGGTCATCATCGTGCATTGCTCACATTTGTAGGTAATAAAAGCCATGGATATTAGACTTTTTTAAAGCTATGAGATGAAGATATTTCTAGTCCAGGCTAGCCAGGAAAATAGAGGTTCGTCTTAAAAATTTTAGTAATTGTATTGATGTGCAATTATCACATGGTACAAAGCGAATGTATGAGTAAATAAGTTTTTTTGCTCTAGGTTCTACATTGATGGGTTCTAATTGAACTAGGTCTTAGAATGATTATGATGATGATGCTCGTGTAGTGTAGTGTAATTTTAGTTCAGGAGGAATATCAGGTCCTATTTTGGGAGAAGCAGCTCGCCGCTTCTTCAAAAACTCGCTCAATCTCACGTTCATCAGTCGAGCATCATCACTTGCCCTACTTTTATTATCAGTAGTGACAGCGGCAGCAGTGGTGGCAGCCACGGCAGTAGTGGTGGCAGCTGCGGCAGCAGTGGCAACACCAGTAGCACCGGCAGCAATGACAACTACTGCACCAGCGACATCACCGACTATAGTGGCAGTCATGCTAGCGGTGGCAGTGACAGTGGCAGCAGTGGTAGTAGCCATGGCAGCAGCGGCGGCCACGGCAGCGGCAACAATAGTAATTGCAAAAAATGTTGTATATACATACTTATATACTTTGTATATGTGTACTTATAATACTACAATATTTTATGTACATATATACTGAGTATATATGTATTAAGTATATATGTACACATAATACTTTAGTTTATATATACAAATACAGTAACAATATATGTACGAGTGAAATGCTAGTATATATGTAAAAATATACAATAGTATTATATATTTATCAAAACATAGCTTTTTTTATTTATTTTGATTTGATTGAGTGGTTTAATTTTTTTACAGATATGGTACCTCATTGTTCCGCAGATGAAGCTTGTATAAGTAAAGGGATTTTTCACTAGACATGACGCACCGTGACTCGGATAGCTTTGTCATGACAAAATGTTGGTGATCAGAGGAGTAGAGGTAGAGAACGCAACGTCAATGCATGGATAGATTATACTTTATTCACTGTCGGTAGATACATAGGTGAATAAGATGTAATAAAATTTTGTTATTTTTTTTAATAATGTAAAATATAGTAGTATAATATGTTATTAAATGATTTTTTTTTGATAATTATAATTTATATTTTATAGTTACTATTTTTATTCAATTTAATATAAAAATATTAAATTATTTAATTAAATTTTTGTTGAAGCTGTATGACTATAAACTTTAATTTGTGTTTGTTCATGTATATAATACCTATTTTTATATATCTGTGAATATGTTTGTGTGTACTTGAATTTTTTGGGTAGAGTTTTAGCCTATTATAGGTATGTAAAATCCTTGGCTAGTCCTCCATGGTGCTGGGAACACCACCTTAACTTCTGAAGCTGTGAGATGAACCAAAAAAATTAATTCCACACAAACCCAGGTTTGTTCTTGATACTCTTATTTTGTGCATATATGCATCATCGTAGTTCATATCTGCGACTGCGTATTATCAGTTATTGATTTGTAAATATATTATGTTATGCTCCGTGTGCAGGTGTAACAATGCTTTCTATCTGCGTGGTGTACCAGAAGAAAAAGAACTAGAAACCCTGACCATGCTTGAGAGACCTATATGCGTGCTTTTTAAGTCCTATATATTTTTTTTATGTTGTCTTTGATGGTATGTGTATTTGCATGAAAGTACATGTGTGTGTGTCATCTAAGGCTATGTGATTATATATACGTAAATATAAAACTATATTATCTACGTACATATATAATTGGTATAAATGTACATATATACTGAGTATATATCTATGTATATACTGAGTATATAAGTACATATATACCGAGTATATATGTTCGTATATACTGAGTATATTTGTATGCATATACTCATTATATATGTTAGTATATACTGAGTATATTTGTACATATATACTAAGTATATACATACATATATACTGTATTATATACTTAGTATATAGTCAGTATATACCTACTTTTATATTGTAGTATATATATACGTATATATCGAGTATAAACATAAGTGGCTGCATATATTTATTTGTAGACATGTATATATTATTATACGTACGCACCCAATTATACACAGACACACTTTTGAATATATAATTGCGCGGGCCAGTCTAGTCATCATCGTGCATTGCTCACTGATGTAGGTAATAAAAGACATGGATATTAGACTTTTCCTAAAGATGTGGGATGAATTTATTTCTGGTCAAGGCCATCCAGATAGATAGAGGTTGGTCTTAAAAATCATAGTAAATGTATTGATATGCAATTATCACATGGTACAAAGAAAACGTATGATTAAATAATTTTTTTTTGCTCTAGGTTCTGCAATGATATGTTCTAATTGTACTAGGTATTAGAATGATGATGATGATGATGCTCGTGTAGTGTTGTGTAATTCTAATCAAGGAGGAATATCGGGTCCTATTTTGGTAGACACATCTCACCGCCTCATAGAATACTCACTCAATCTCAAGTTCATCAGTTGAGCATCATCGCCCACCCTACTTTTATTATAAGCAGTGGCAGCCGCGGTAGTGGCTGTAGTGGTGGTATCGATGGCAGTGGCAACAACTATGGCATGGGTAGTGGTGGTAGTGGCGACGGCATCGATGGTGGTGATAATGGTAGCGGTGGCAGTGGTGGTAGAGGTGGCAGTGATAGTAGCAGCAGCAGCCACGATGGCAGTGGTAGTGGTAGTGGCACAGACAGCAATGGCAGGAGCAGCAGCAGCAAGGACAGTAGTAGCAACAGCAACAAATATTGTCTATATGTACGTATATACTCAGTATATACGTACTTATAATACTGCAGTATTTTATGCACATATATACTGAGTATACGTGTACTCAGTATATATGTGCACATAATACTTAGTTTATATATACAAATACAACAATAATATATGTACGAGTGAAATGCTAGTATATATGTAAAAATATACTGCAAAATTTTATATTTATCAAAACTTAACTTTTTTTATTTATTTTGATTTGATTGAGTGATTTAAATTTTTTGCAGATATGGTACTGCATTGTTCCCCAGACGAAGCTTGTATAAGTGAATGGATTTTTCAATAGATATGATGTACCATGACTCGGAGAGCTTTGTTACAGCAGAAAGTTGGTGATCAGAGGAGAAGAGACAGAGAATGCAATGTCAATGCATGGATAGATTATACTTTATGCACTATCGATAGATACATTGATGTATAAGATATAATAAGATTTTGATATTTTTTTTGTTTTATTTATGTATAAAATTGTATTATATTAAGTTATTAAATAATTTTTTAAATTATAAATTATCATTTATAGTTTCTGTTTTTATTCAATTTTATATAAAAATATTAAATTATTTAATTAAAAAATATTAAAATAAATTAAATTCTGAAAATATTTTTGAAATTAAAATAGCTAGGGACAATTCCCTAGCTAATTTAGCAAGGAAATTTTCACTTACTAATTTAGCAAGGGAAATCTTTATTTTAGCAAGAGATTTTTTCTATCCCTAAATTTATTTTACTAGGAATTAATTCCGTCACTAAAATTTAGTGATGTGCACTTTAATTAGGGAAAGCTTTTGTCGTTAAATCTGTTTAGCAACAAAACTCTCATTTAACTTGGTAATATTGCTAGGGAAATTTTGTTTAGCTAGGAATTTTTCCATCGAAAAATTATTAGCTAGGAACACTTTCCCTCGCAAAATTTTAGCGATGAGCACTTTAGATTAGGAATAGTTCCATTGTTAATCCGTCGCTATATCTGATTTGAGGACGAAAAATACCCATTTAGCTAGGGAATTGTCCGTAGCTATATTGGATTTTTCTTGATATTATATGTCTATCTTCTATCTATCTATCTGTTTATCTAACAATCTACTAGTCCATCATTCTATTTATCTATCTATCTATTTATCTATATATCTATCTATGCATCTATCTAATAATCTTTATATCTATTTATCAATCTATGTCTGTCTAACTATATCTCGATCTATATGTCTATCTATCTAATTATATTTTTTTCTATCAATCTATCTGTTTAGCTGTCTGTCTATCTATGTGCATATTAATTTGTATATCAATCAATCAATCTATCTCTCTATAATATTTGTATCTATCAATATACTATCTTTTTGTCTATATATATATATATATATATATATATATATATATATATATATCTATCTATTTAACTGTCAATCTTTTTTTCTATCTATCTTTCTGTCTATCTATCTATATATATTTCTATCTATCTATCTATCTATATGTTGATCTTTCTATCTATCTATCTGTCTATTTTTCTATCTATCTATTTTTCTATCTATCGATCTATCCATCTGTCTATCTGTCTATCTGTTTATAGATCTATCTATCTATCTGTCTATCTATATGTCTATCTAACTATATATCTATCTGTCTATTAAATTATATTTCAATATATCTATTTATTTATTTATGTTTATATTTTTGTCTATCTATTTGTGTATCTTTCTGTCTATCTATCTATTAATCTATCATTCTATTAATCAGTCATTTATTTTTATATCTATTTATCTTTTTATCTATCTATCTTTTTATTTATTTATTAATACATCAATCTACCTGTCTTACTATTAGTCTTTCTATTTACCTTTCTATTTATTTATCTGTCTATTTATCTACATGCTTGTCTATCGATTTATCTGTCTATTAATTTGTTTATGTGTCTGCTAATCAATATATCTATCTATATTTCAATCTATCTATCAATCAATTTGTTTATCTATCTATCTATGTATCTATCTGTATGTCTGTACATCTATTTATCTATATATTGGTCATTCTATCTATCTATCTATCTATTTTTTGATTTATCTAACTATATCTATATTTGTCTATCGATTTGTCTATCTTTTTATCTATCTATTTTCTATCAATTTATCTATATAATTACATATCTATTTACTTGTCTATCTATCTATCTATTTATCTAACTATCAATCTTTTTATCTATTTATTTGTCTATCTATTTGTCTATCTATTTGTCTATTTATCAATTAATCTATCTGTCTATCTATCTATGTTTCTATATAGCTATCTATTTGTTTATCTATCTCTCTATCTATATCTCTATCTATCTGTCTATTTATCTATATATCTATATGTCGGTCTAATAATCTTTTGATCTATCAATTTTTTTATATGTCTACATTTCTGTCTATCTATCAATTTATATATCTATCAGTCTATCAATTTGTATCTCAATCATTCTAATAATCTGTCTATCAATATATCTATATATCCATCTATCTATTTGTATATATATCTATATATCTATATCTCTAACTATCTATCTATTTGTATATCTATTTATTTGTATATCTTTCTAACTATTTATCTGCCTATCTATCTATCTAGCTATATGTCTATCTATCAGTCTATCTATTTATCTATCTATTAGACTATCTATCTATCTATCTATTTATCTATCTATTTGTCTATCTATCTGTCGATCTATCAGTCTATGTATCTATGTATCTATCTTTTTCTATATTTATCTATCTATCTCTCTCTCTAACTATCTATCTATATATCTATCAATTTGTCTATTTATTTTTTGACTATCTATCTTTATTTTTATCTATCTATCTATGTATATGTCTATCAATCTGCTTATATAATTTCTATTGACATGTCTTTCTATAAGTATATCTATCTGTCTATCTAAGTTTAAAAATATTTGTCTATATGTCTATCTATCAATCTCTCTATCAATCTATCTATCAATCTTTCTATCTATATGTTTATCTATTTATCTATTTGTATACTATCTATTTTTCTTTTAGTCTGTATATCTATTTGTATGTATATCTATCTATTTGTAAATCTATCCATCTGTCTACCATTTTATTTATCTATTTGTCTATCAATTTATTTGATAATTTTCCTTGTTGTCTATTAATTTAACTTTTGATATATCTAACAATCTATATGTCTATGTGTATTTGTGGTTATCTATCTATTTATGTATCTACCTATCTTTTTATTTGTTTATCTCTTATATATCTATGTGTCTATCTATCTATCTATCTATATGTCTATTTGTATATGTATCTATCATTCTATCTATCTATCCATTTGTCCATCTAGCTATTTGTCAATTAGTATATCTTTCAATTTTCTTTTTTGTCAATCTATCTCTCAATTTGACTATCTATCTTTCTGTCTATCTAACTATCAAATTTTATTTCTATATATCCTTCAATTAGTATATTTGTATATCTACATATATGTTAAACTATCTATCTATTTATCTATCCATCTATCTATCTATCAATCTATCTATCTATCACTCTGTCTATTTATCTTTCTATTTGTATATCTATCTATCTATTTATATGTTTATTCACCCATCTTTGTATTAGTCTATATGTCTATCTCTATATTTATATTTATATATTTATGTATCTATCTATCTATATTTCTTTCTATCTATCTATCTATCTATCTATATGTCTACCTTTAAATTTGTGATCTATATTATTTCTATCGACCTATCTGAAATCTATCTATGTATCTAACTATCTATTTATCTATATTTCTATCTGTTTATCTATCTATCTATCTATTTATTTATCTATCTACCTATCTATCTATATATCTATCTATTGTCATATATCTTTCTGTCTGTATATTTGATAATCTTGCTATCTGTCTATCTGTCTATTTGTCCATCTCTCTATGTATTAATGTGTTTATCTATATATTTGTTTATCTATCTATCTATTTATTTGTCTATTTGTCTGTGTGTTTATCTATCTATCTATATATCTATCCATCTATCTATATATCTATCTATCTATATATTGGAGATCTATCTTTATGTCTATATGTGTATCTTTATATCAATCAATCAATCTATTTATATTTATATAAATCTATCTATATATGTATCTATTTCCCTATATATATATATCTATCTATATATTTGTATATCAAAATATGGGTATATCTATCTATTATGTATTTGCCTAACAATTTGTCTATCAATTTGTATATTAATCTATCTATAAATCTCTCTATCAATCATTCAGTAAATCTATCAATCAATTTATATATCTACTATCTATCTATCTAACTATTTGTCTATTAATTTATCTATTTGTATATATATATATATATATATATATATGTCTATCTATTTCTCTATCTAATTATCTATATAAATGTCTATCTATCTATCTATATATCTGTCTGTCTATCTATCTATGTGTCTATTTATCTATCTATATGTTTTTCTATCTATTTTTTCTATCTATACGTCAATCTATACATTAATCTATTTGTCTATCTAAATGTTTATCTATCATTCAATCAATCAATCTGTCTATATATCTATCTATCTATCTATTTGTCTATCTATCTGTTAATAATTCAATCAATCTATTTTTCTATCTATCCAACTATCTATCCATCTATTTATCCATTTATATATCAATCTATTTATCTGTCTATCTATCCATCTATCCATCCATTAATCAATCCATCTATCTATTCTTTTAACTATGCATGCATCTAATCATCTATCTATCCATCTATCTATCCCACTATCTATTCATCTACCTATACATATATATATCCGTCTATCTATCTATCAATTTATATGTCTATCTTTCCATAGATCTATCCCTCTATCCTTCAATTTATCTTTTTAGCTATCCATCTATCTATTTGTCTATCTATCTGTTTATCTATTCAATTATCTATACGTCTATCTATTAATCTTTCTATAAATTTATCTACCCGTATATTTATTATTCAATCTATCTATCTATCTATATGCCTATCTATATGACTTTTTATATGTCTATCTATTTGCATGTCATTTTGTATATCAATTTTTCTATCTTTTTGTCGATCTATTTATCTTTTTATTGATCTATCTATGTGTCTATCTATCTGCTAACCTATCTATCTATCTATCTCTCTATCTGTCTATCTATTTGTCTGTCTATGTGTTTATTTGTATATCTTTCTATCCATATAACTATATCTCTCTCTATTTATCTATCTATCTAGACTATTTGCCTATCTATCTATCTATTTCACGGTCTATTTATCTATATGTCTATCTATCTAACTAATTGTCTAACTATCTGACTATTTATCTATCTGTCTATCTATCTTTCTATCCTTCAATCTTCTATCTATATGTTTATATATAAATCTATCTATATGTCTATATATCAATTTGTCTATATGTCTATCTAACTATCTATCTATTTGTTTGTCTATCTATCTATCTATCTATATATTTATATATCTATCTATATGTCTATCTATTAGCCTGTCTATCTATCTCTCAATCTATCTATCTATGTATCTATTTGTATATCTATTTGTCAAACTATCTACCTATCTATTTGTCAAACTATCTAACTATCTATTTGTTTATCTATTTATCTATCTATCTGCCTGTCTATCTCTTTCTCTATCTATCTATATGTCTATCCGTCTCTCTATTTGACTATTTGTCAATCTATATGTATCTCTAACTATCTATCTATTTTTTTTGTTTATCTATATATCTATCTATTTTTCTGTATATCTATTTGTCTATCTATCATGTCAATCTTTAAATTTTTCTATCTATCATTATAACTAACTATTTGTCTATCTAGATATTTATCTATCTATCTATTTCTCTATCTATTTGTCGATCTGTCTATCTATTAATCTATGTATTTATCTATCTATCTATCTATTTGTTTATCTATCTATCTATCTATATTTTGTTTAGCTATCTATTTGTTTATCTATTTGTCTATGTATTTGTCTATTTATTTAACTCTCTATTTTTCTATATATCTATCTCTCAATCTATTTTTCTATCTGTCTATCTATCTAACTATATATCTTTCTATATATCTATCTATGTTTATATTTGTCTATCCATTTATTTATCTATTTTTCTATCTATATTTCTATATGTCGATCTAACTATCTATCTATTTGTCTATCTTTTTGACTATATATGTCTTTCTACTTGTTTATCTCTCTATCTTTATAACTACATATATGTTTGTCTATATATCTTTCTATCTATCTATCTATATGCATGTCTATCTATTTGTATGTCTATCTATCTATTTGTAAATCAATCAATAAATCAATCTATTTATATAACTATCTCTCTATTTGTATGTCTATCTATCTCTCTTTTTGTCTGTCTATTCGTCTCACTATTTTTCTATCTATTTGTCTATTCATCTTTGTGTCAATCTTTATGTCTATCTATCTATCTGCATATTTATTTGTATTTCTTTCTTTTTATCTGTCTGTCTATCTATCTATTTTTTTTATCTATCTATATATAATTCTATCTATTTGTCTATCTATCAATCTAACTAATTGTCTATCTATCTATGTATACGTCTATATATCTATCTATCCTTCTATCTATCCAATAATCTATCTGCCAATCTATCTGTCTTTTTATCTATTTTTCTATTTGTGAATATGGATGTCAATTTATCTTATTATCTGATTTTATATTTGCATGTATATCTGACTATCTATCTGTCTATCTATATAATTGTTTATCTTTCTGTGTATCTATCTGTAAAAATGTTTATCAATCATTATGTCTATCTAATTTTATAAGTATCTATCTGTCTGTCCTTCTATCTATTTATTTTTTTGTCCATCTATATGACTATCTATCTATCTATCTATATATAAATATATCTATCAATCTATGTATTTGACTATCTTTCTAACTATCTATTTGTCTATATAGCAATTTGTCAATATGTTTGTCTACCTGTCAATATATCTATCTATCTATATATCTTTTTATTTATTTGTCTATCTATCTATATGTCTATTTATCTATCAAACTCACTATCTAACTATCTGTCTATCTAAATTTATATCAATCTATATATTTATCTGTCTATGTATATGTCTTTCTATCACTAAATATATCCATGTATCTATCTGTCAATCAATCTATCAATTTGTTTATCTATATGTCTATCTTTATATCTATTTATTTATGAATCTTTTATATATCTATTTATCTATCTATATATATATTTCTATATTTATCAATATATATATAAATCTGTCTATCTATCTATTTATCTATCTATCTTACTATCTATCTATCTATCAATCTTTCATTCTATCTAACTCTCTATCTATCTGGCTATCTATCTATTTATCTATCTTTATGCATATCTATCTATCTATTTATCTATCTGTCTACCTATCTATCTATATACCGATCGATCCATCCATGTATTAGTCTATCTATATGGAAATATATCTATCTATCTATCTATCTATCTATCTGTATGTCTGTTAATCAATCTATCTATCTAATTATATGTTTATCTATCTATTTATCTATCTATCTATCTAACTGCATAGCTTTTTATCTATCTACCTATCTATCTATCTATCTATCTATCTATTTGTCTAATAATCTATCTATCAATCTATAAATTTATTTTTCTATATATCTATCTATCTATATATTAATTTGCCTATATATCTATCTATCTATCTTTTTATCTATCTATGTCATTAGATATCAATCTATTTATCATTCTGCTATCAATCTATCTATAAATCTATCTATCTATCTCTATACTAATCAATTTATCTATCTAATTATCCATCTACATATCTATATAACTAACTTCCTATCCATATAAATATCTATCTATCTATGTGTTTATCTATCTGAAAATATATTAATATATCTATCTATTAATATATCTATCTATTAATATATCTATCTATCTATTCATCTATATATTTATGTCTCTATCTGTCTATCTAATCATCTAATTATTTATCTATCTATCTATTTATTCATCTATATATTTATCTCTTTATCTATCTATTTGGATATCAATCGATCTTTCTAATATGTCATTCTATCTATCTTTCTATATGTTTTTCTATCTATCTATCTATCTATCTGTATTTATACATCTATCTTTTTGTCAGTATATCTATTTTTCTCTCTATCAATCAATCAATCTATGTATATGTCTATCTATTTGTCTGTCAATCATCGTGTCTATTTGTCTATCTTTTTGTTTGTCTATATGTCTGCCTATCATTTTGTTTTTCTATCTTTCTAATTTTTATCTATCTATCTATCTATGTTTTTTATGTTTATCTGTCTATCTATATGTCTATCTATAAGTCTATCTATTTATGTATATGTTTATATATCTCTATGCGCATCTATTTAACTATTTGTTTGTCTATCTATCTGTCTATATGTCTTTCTATCTATTTATCTATCTGGTTGTATATCTATCTATCTATCTATTTGTCTGTCTATCTATCTGTCATTATATCTATCTATCTATCTATTTATCTGCCTACCAGTGTGTCTATCTATCTATCTTTCTATCTACCTATCTTTCTCTCTCTCTCTAACTATTTATCTATCAATATATCTATCTATCTATGTAACTCACTAACTATCTATCTATATTTTTATGTGTCTATTTATCTATCAATCGATCTATTTATCAACTAGTCTATCTATTTATCTATTTATTTATAAATCTTTTTATATATTTATTTGTCTAAATATCTATCTAACAATATTTGTATCTTTCAAAATATCTATCTATCTTACTGTCTATCTATTATTAATATACATGTTTATTAATATGTCTATCTATCTATATATTTGTTAAAATATCATTCTATAATCTATCCATCATTCTGTCTGTCAATCTACCTTTTTGTATGTCTACCTGTCTTTCTCTTTTTTGTCAACCCATCTGTATCTTTCTATATATATGCATATATATACCTAACTATATATTTGTCAATCTTTCTATCTATCTATATGTCTTCTGTTTATCTATCTATTGATCTATGTATTTGTCTTTTTGTCTATGAATATGACTATCAATTTATCTGTCTACTTTATGTGTGCATATCTATATGTCTAAATCTTTGTCCATCTATCTTTCTCTCTATCTATATGTCTATATTTCTATCAATCTATCCGTCTCATGTCTATCTATCTGTATATCTCTCTTTCTTTCTTTCTATTAATTATCTATCTATGTATTTTTCTATGTGACTATTTATCAATTAATCTAGTTGTCTAAATATATATATCTTTCTATTTATTTATCTATCTATCTATATATATATATATATATCTGTCTGTCTATCTTTCTCTGTTTCTTTCTATTGGTCAATCAATCTATCTATCTATCTATTGTGTATTAATCTATCTATCTATCTGTCAATCAATCAATTAATCTATCCATATTTCTTTCTATCAAGCTATATATCTTTCTAACTATGTGTCTATCTATCAGTCTATATATCTATCTTTCTATCTATATGTTTGTATATCTATGTATATAACTTTCTATCTATGTATCTATCTAACTATCTGTCAATATATCAATCAATCATTCGTATATCTATTATAATTACTATCTGATTTTCTTTTCAAATATCTATCTATTTATCTATCTGTTGATATATTCGTATATATTTCCATCTAACTATCTATCTATACGTTTATCTTTCTATTTATCAATCTCTCTATCTTTCTTTCTCTCTATCTCTCTTTCTAATTGTCTATCTATCAGTCGTTCTATATGCCTTTCTATCTCTCTTTTTATCTATTTGTGTGTGTGTGTGTGTCTGTCTGTCTATCTATTTGTATGTCTTTTTGTCTATCTCTCTTTTGTCAATTAATTTGTTTTTCTTTCTATCTATTTATCTATCTATATGTCTGTCTATCTTTCTATCTATCTGCATGTATAATTTTCTGTCTATATCTCTATCTATCTTTTATCTATCTATCTATATGTCTATTATCTATCTATCTATCTATCTGCCTATCTTTTTGTCTATATGTCAATCTATATGACCAACTATCTATTTATCTATCTTTTTTATTTCTCAGTCTATCTATCTGTGTGTGTATCTATATGACTATCTATTTGTCTATCTATCTATCTATCTATATGTCTGTCTATCTTTCTATCAATCTATCTGTCTGATGGATACCTATCTATATATCTATATATCTATCTATGTATATCCATCTTTCTATTTATCTATCTATTTATCTATTTATCTATCTATCGATCTATCTATCAATCTATATATCTATGTGTCTATCTATCTGTCACTTGATCTATCTATCTATATATCTATCTGTCTATCTATGTATGTATTTTTCTATCTATCTATCTATTAATCTAGCTTTCTATCTATCTATCTACCTATATATATATATATATATATATATATATATATGTATATATCGATCTATCTATATATTTGTCTATCTATCTATATATGTATCCATCTATCTATCTAACTATCTAATTATCTATATATTTGCCTATCTATCTATCTGTCAATTAATCTATCTATTTGTCTATCTATATGTCTATCAATCAATAAATCAATCTATCTATCTATTTGCCTAACAATCTATATTTCAATTTGTATATCAATCTTTCTATCAATCTTTCTATATGTTTAATTATCAAAATGTCTATCAATCAAAAAATCAATCTAACTAACTATCTATCTATTTGAAGATCAATCTATCTATCTATCTATCTATCTGTTTGTTTGTCTATCTATCTATCAATCTATTTGTCTGTTGATCTATCCATTTATTTAGCTATTTATCTATCCCTAAATATATCTTCTATTTATCTATCTATTTGTATATCAATCTATTTATATATGTGTCTATCTAGATATCTAACTATTTGTCTATATATCTATATATTTATGAATCTTTATGTGTATGTATATATCTAAAATTTTGTTTATCTATCTGTCTATCTATCTATCTATCTGTCTGTCTATCTATTTCACTATCTATTTATCTATCAATATATCTATCTATCTATCACTATATCTATCTATTTATAAATATGTCTAACTAACTACAATCGATCTATCTATCATTCTATCCATCTATATATTTATCTAACTATCTAACTATCTATCAATCTAATTATTTATATGTTTATATATTCCTTTATCTTTCTTTCTTTCTATATGTCAATCAATCTATCTATCTATCTATTTATCTATCTATATATCTATTTATCTATCTATCTATTTATCTATCTATATATCTATTTATCTATCTATCTATTTATCTATCTATATATCTATTTATCTATTTATCTATCTATTTATCAATCTATATATCTATATGGCTATCTATCTAAGTATCTATCTTTCTATCTATCTGTCTATCTATCTTTCTATCTATATATTTATTTTGCATCTATTTGTCTATCTATCTTTCTATCTATCTATATATATTTCTATTTATCTACGTATCTACTTGTGTATCTATCTATTTATATGTCAAACTATCTGACTATCTATATATCTATCTATTTGTCTATCTATCTATCAATCTCTATATCTATTTATTTGTCTATCTATCAATCTTTCTATCTATCTACCTATATATCTAGCAATCTATTTGTCTCTCTATTTGTCTATCTATCTATTTATCTATCAATTTTTTTATATATTTATGTATCTATATATTTGTCTATCTATATGTTTATTTAATTTTTTATATACATGTCTACCTATCTATCTATCTATCTGTATGTATGTATGTATTTATATCTATTTTTCTATTTGTCTATTTATCTATCTATCTATGTGTATATCTTTCTATCATATATATCTCTCTATAAGTCTTTAAATCTCTATATCGATCTATCTATCTATGTATCATTCTATCTATCTATCTATCTTTATGTATATCTTTTTAATTATCTATTATTCTATCTATTTATATATCTATAAATTTATCTATTTATTTGACTATCAATGTCTATATATCTATCTATCGATTTGTCTGTCTATCAATCATTCTATTTGTCGATCAATCTATTTATCCATTTGTCTATCTAATTGCCTATATATCTGTTTATCTACCTACCTATCTATCTATTTATTTATTTATATGTCTATATATTTTGTTTCTTTATATCTATCTATCTTGCATTCTATCTATCTATTTATCTATCTATCTATCCATTCATCAATCTATCTATCTATTTGTCCATCTATCTATCTATTTGTCTATCTATCTTTCTATCTGTCTGTCTATCTAACTATCGATATATTTGTCTATCTATTTATCTTTCTACCTATATAATTGTTTATCTACGAATCTATCTAATTGTTTATATATCTGTCTATATTTCTTTTTATCTATCTATCTATTTATCTGTCTATCTATCTATCTTTTTATCTCTATATATCATTCAATCTATATGTCTATTTGACAGTCTATCTATCTATATATCTATGTGGCTATCTAATATTATGTCTATCTTTTTGTCTTTGTATCTATAAGTGTATCTATCTTTTTATTTATTTATTTATCTATCTAGCTATGTATATGTCTATATATCTTTCTATTTATTTTTCTATCTATCTATCTATTTATTTATGTGTCTATCTTTCTGTCTATCTTTTTTATATCTATTTTTCTATCTATTTGTTTATTAATCTATGTATCAAAATGACTAACTATTTATCTATCGAACAACCTATCAATATGTCTATATACTTGTCTAACTATTTGTCTATTTACCTATTTGTCTATCTATCTATTTATTTTTGTATCTATCAATCTATATATCAATCTATCTATTAAAATTTTTATCTATCTGTCTATATATATATATATATATATATATATATATATATATCTCTCTCTCTCTCTCTCTCTCTCTCTATCTGTTTGTCCATCTATCTATCTTTATATCTGTATGTCTATAAGTTTGTCTATCTATCTATTTATTTATTAGTGTATCTATTTGTTTGTCTATCTATATCTATCTCTCTATCTATCTATTTATTTATCTGTCTATCCATCTATCTATCCATCTATCTATCCATCTATCTATATATCTATATACCTCTCTATCTATCTATTTATCTATCTATTTATTTATATATCTATCTATTTATATATCTATCAATTTATATAAATATCTTTTTGTCTATTGATCTATATGTCTATCTTTATGTCGATCTATCTTTCTATCTTTATTTCTATCTATCTTTTTGTTTATCATTTTTTCTATATATATGTCTATATATATATATATCTATCTATCTCTCTATCTATCTCTTTGTATATCTATTTTCCTAATAATATATCTATTTATCTTTATTTCTATAAGTGTATCTATTTATATAATTATTTTTCTATCTATATGTCTATCAATTCGTCTTTCTACCTATTTATCTATCTGTCTATATTTCTATCTATCTCTCTTTGTATCTATTTGCCTATCTATCTGATTATCTGCCTATCTAACTATGTCTATCGATCTGTCTATTAATATGTCTATCTATCTATCTAACTATCTATCTATTTTACTATCTATCTATCCATATATCTATCTATCTATAAATCTGTCTATTTATCTTGTTATCAATTTGTCTATCTATCTATCTATCTATTAGTCTAATAATTTGTCTTCGAATCTGTCTTTCTTTAGATGTATGTATATTTATGTCTCTTTATATGTCTATCATTCTATCAATTGATTTGTCTATCTATTTATCAATCCATCTATCTATTCGTCTATCTATTTGTAAATTTATTTCTTTATATATCCATCCATCTATCCTTCTAAATTTGAATCTATCTATCCGACATTCTATCTATCTTTCTATCCATCTTTTTATGCATCTATCAATCCATCAATCTAACCATCTATATATTCGTCTATCTTTCCAAATATCTATCTTTTTATTTGTCTTTCTATCTATTTGTTTATTTATATATCTATTTGTCTATCTATTTTTTTATCTATGTGTCTGTTTATTGTCGGTCTATCTCTCTTCTTTCTATATTTCAAATTTGTCAATCTATCTATCTATCTTTCTTTCTTTCTTTCAATATTTATATCTATATGTCTCTTTGTCTTTCTATCTGCCTATCTATATATCTATCTATCTATCTATTTGTCTGTCTATTTGTCTATCTATCTATCTATCTATTTATCTATCTATTGAATCTATCTATCTATTTGTCTGTCTATCTATCTATTTATCTTTCTATCTCTATGTATATCTATATGTCTATCTTTCTATCTCTTTATATATCTGTTTGTCTATTTGGATATTTTTTTAGTCTATCTATCTATCTGTCTGTCTATCTATCTTTCTATCTATCTGTATATATATCTATCTTTTTGTCTATCTTTTTATCAATTAACTTGTCTATCTACACTATAACAAATTATCTGTTTAGCTATCGAAATTAATCTAGAGAATTAATTTCTAGCTAATTTGCAAGGGATTATCTAGGAAATAACAAGATATGTTTGATTTTACATTGAATGACAAATTTGCGATGGATTTATGATGGATTAGAGATCGGAATTTTTGATGTAAAAATGTTCCTAAATAATATTGTCACAGATTTTGGTGCAATGATTCATGACAAATTTGGAAATGACTTTAGAGATGGATTTTCTCTAGCTAATTAGTCCAAGAAAATATCCCTCGCTAAATCATTATCTGGAAATATATTTTTATAATTATATATCAATAGTAAGTTATTCATCCTTAAATTATAATTTTCACAAAATATATGCATTTAGCTAGGGATTTTTCTTAGCTATTTAGCTCTGGTTTATTTATGTAGTTAATCTATACTGATTTTTTTGTTTTATTTATTATTTGTTCTAATATTTGATATATTTTATATATTAAAGGTTTGTCATGGTCTATGGATGAGTGATCCTTGAAAGACACATTCTCCTAGTATAATTATAAAAATAAGATATTATAAATAAATAATTTCAAAATATATAAATACAAATAAAAATTTATATTAATAAAGACTACGATAACTATTTTTATGATTATAATATTTTAAAAAAATATACAAAATTTTATTTGAATTAATTAATAAAAATATTTAAATATTTGTTTTAATAAATACATTAAATAATTAATTCAATAATTATAAATATTTTTTAAAATATTTGAAGTTGTAAGTGAACATACATAAACATTTGTATTTATAAAACCTTAAAATCATTATGTGTATGATTATAATAAAATATTTTCAAATAATCTCAATTAACAAATAAAAAAGAAAATATTTATATTAATAAAACTTATTAAAAAAATTTAATGATTATACAATTTTTTTAACAAATTATTACTAAATTATTTGAATTATTTGAATTATAAAAAAATAATATTTTTTATTAAATTTAAAATAAAATTAATTGATATTTAAGGATAAATTAATTGATGTTTTAATTACATCCAAAAAAATTAAATGAGTTATAAAAAATATATCGCCAATTGCTTATTAAAAGAATACTTCAAGTATTTTTTTTAGGGTTTAAAAAGTTTTTTAAAAATATTACAAATGATATTTTTTTTGTCCTAAACACACTTCAAAATTAATTTTAGCACTTTAACACTTTTTAAATCATTACCAAATTGACCCTAAGTGGTGTGATGTTGAAAGCTCAATTGATTTATTTTGAATGTAGGACATCCTTAAGAATGCCCTAACTATTTATTTGCAAGGGTAGGGAGCAATCGAGAACAAGGGTGATAGATGGAACATTGATCCAACGGTTGAGCCTAATGTGATAGAGACAAATAAGCTCAATTCCTTGAAAGGTTGTTTAACTAGTTGAAATAACACATAGAGTTGCCTCACATATTTATTTGCATAGTTGAATGTCAAATGAAAGATGCAAGGTGACAAATAAAAAAAATAGAATTGAAGTGGAACTAGAAGCCTTAAGTGTTAGGCCTGACCAATTCCCTTTTCTCTTTGAAAACATAGGTGGAGAGAAATTGGTTTACCCGGTTGGACTATTCTCATGTTACAAAATCTTCTTCAAATGAGCCTTGAAGGGAACTTAGAATACTTCGTCTATTGTGGTTTGTACATATATATATATTCTATGGGCTGGCTGGCCTTTTGTTTTGAAGAATGAAACCTTCTGTTATTAAAACATTATTAAAACATTATTCAATATTACCATCAACAATAAAGCATGACTTCTCGCTTTAGGGCCCCTATGGCTCTTTTAATTAATTGGACTTGTATATACTATCTCAACATATATAAGAGAAAGACTGATCAAAACATATCTACAAAGCATTTGTATATATGCTATCATTAAAGGTGATTACTATTTTAAGAAAAATACTAAAATAACCCTACAATGAAAACTTGCCACTTAAGGACCAAGTCCATCACATAATACCACCTACCTCCAATCTATATTATGAAATAACTATTTATTTTTAGAATGAATTTATTATTGTGATTACAATTATTGGGCTATTTTAGGTTGATTGCCATTAAATAAGAGTCTGTGAGAAAAGTTATGATGAAAAATGCTGTGAAAAATCAAGATCTTTTAACAATGTCATGATTATGCAAAATCAAGACCCTTTTTATATTGTCCAAAGCCATGCAAAATTAAAACTCTCATCAATCTATACAATTAGTCGAGGTAATCTTTTTCATGATACACCCACAGAATTATCATAATTATTTCAGCAACATAAATAACTAAAGTAAAAATCAATGAGATTATTAGAGTGACATTATCTAGTAAATAACACTTCAACTGACATGATAGATTTCACTCAAAATGCAAACATAATTAATGGTCATCAAAACTAATATGATTGTGTTTTAACTCATCGTTGATTTTTATCTAGTGATAACCTTCTACTAGATAAAACATTCAATTAGTAATGGGTGTAATAAAGTTCAATTGGATAACTTTCCAACAAGATCCAAAGGCACGTTAATGGTAATTCACATATTATGGTTATTTAAAGCATCTACTCCTTGAATTGGAGCATGAAAAATGTCAGCACTAGACGATGATATCCCTGTGGAGTCTATGTACATTGCGTAATTAGGTAACATAGAATCAACTATGGATAACACTAGGCATAAGGACAAACCCTACACGTTTGGGTTCATACTTTCAAGTAGGTAGTCATCAAATACACAAGTTCTAGTTGTAAAATAGCATTAGCTAAATAAACAAAATCAATCAATAGAAATGGAAATAAATTGTTAGAAGAATATGGAAAACTATATAATAACATATAATAACTATTTAAAATAAAAAAGAAAAAATTATTAAAATGTAGAGGGATGTTTTATGACGAATTTTCGTTAGGCAAATTCACTGAAATAGGATGAATGCTTTTATTAAAATTTAACTTTCTATTAGAACCTAGCTTTTTGATTGGGGCAAAATGACAAATTTGATCGTTTTAATTATTAATTATCTTTGTTTAATTTTTTTTTGCTTAAATTTATAATAGGTGTGATCCATTATTTTATAAGGTATGAATATTAAAATGAGATAATTGATTTTCTTTGAGAAATGCATAATTATTTTTTTTTTTATTATATTAGAAATTCATGAATTAATGAAAAATAAAATAAATTATGTTTTGGTGAACTATTTAAATCTAAATTAAAGCATTATATATATATATATATATATATATATGTATGTATGTATGTATGTATGTATGTATGTATAAACATTTATATATATACATATAAATGTATGCATCTATAAATAAATATATATAAACAAGTATATATATACACACACACATACATATAAACTTGTAAATATAGATTTCTATATATATGTTATAAAAATTGTTTTTTATATAGTTTATGTAGGGCTATAGACAGATTGATAGTCAGATTAATAGAAAGATTGATAGACAGAAAGATAGATAGATATATTGATTGATAGATAGACAGTTAGATACAAAATAGAAAGATAGGCAAATTAATAGATAGATTGATATATAGATTGATAGATTGACAAAATAATTGATAGATAGATGGATAGATTGATTGAAAGATTGATAGATATATCGATAGTTAGACAAATCAATAGACAGATAGAAATTCAAATACATATATAAATAAATAAATAGATTGTTAAATAGATTTTTATAGATAGATAGATAGATAAATAAATAAATAAATAGATAATAAGAAGATTGATAGAAAGATTTATAAACATTTTTATAGACAAATTTATAGATAAATTTATAGATAGATTTATTGACTGATAGTTAGATTGATATATTGATTGAGAGAAAGATAGAAAAATAGAAAGATAAACAAATAGATAGACAGAAATATTTGATTGATTGATTGACATATACATTGTCAAAAAAATATACAGATACAAAGACATATAGATATATTGATAGATAGACAGATTGACAATTGAATAGACAGATAGATTGGTGGATAGATAGATATAGAGATAGACAGATAGACAAATAAATTGATAATAGATAGATAGACAGTTACATACATAGATAGATAGACATATTAATAGATATATATATATATATTGATAGATATATAGATTTATTGATAGATAAACACATAGATAGATAGATATATTAATAGATAAATAGCTAGATAGATAGTTAGATAGATAGACAGACAGATACATAGATACATAGATACATAGATAAAAAATTAAATAAAGATAGAGATAAACATATAAACTAAGAGAGATAGATATATAGATAGATAGATAGACAGATAGATAAACAAATTAATAAATAAATTGATAGAAAGATTGATAGATTGATTGATATATTGATTTATAGATAGATTGTTATATAGATTGATAGATACATTGATAAACTAATTGATTAATAAATTGATAGACAAATTGATAGATAAATAGATCGATCGATTGATAGGCTGATAGAAAGAAAAATCAATAGATAGATAGATAGTAAGATTTTTAGACAGATAGATCAAATGATTTTTAAACATATAGATTGAAAAATAGATTTATAGATAGATAGATAGACATGTAGATAGACAAATAGTTAGATAGATAAATTGATAGATAGACAAATAGATATGCAAATAGAAAGATAGATAGATTGCAATATAAATATAGAGATAGATAAAATGATAATTAGATAGATAAACTGATAGATATTCAAATAGATAAGTAGCAAGATAGATGCTCAATAGTTAGATAGACATATAGATAGACTTATAAATTGACAAATAGATAATTAGATTGATAGATAGAGAGATAGTTAGATAGATAAAAATATAACCAGATAGAATAATAGATATATAGACAGTTAGATAAAGAATTATATAAACAAATATAAACATAGATAGATATACAAATATATACATGAAAGAAAAATAAAAAAATAGATAGATAGATAGATAGACAAATAAATTGACAGAAGAATAAACAAGCCAAAAGATATAGAGATTGACAGATAGATAGATAGATAGACAGATAGATAGTAAAATAGATAGATAGACAGATAGATAGGCAAAACTATAGATAGAAAGATAGAATGATTGATTGGTAGATTGATTATTATATAGATAGATAGACAGATAGATAGACATATAAATAGATAGATTGATAGATTGATTGATATATTTATACACAGATTGATAGACCTAGAAATATTAAAATTTATAGACAAATAGATATTTAAAAATATAGACAAATAGAAAGACAAATAGATTGATAGATAGATAGATAAACAAATATATAGACATATAGATAGACAAATAGATAGATAGACACATATATAGACAGTTAGAAAGAAAGATAGATAGATAGTTAGATAAAAAAATAGATATAAAGATAGATTGATAAATAAATAAATAAATAAATATATATATATATATAGACAAAAAGATAGATAAATAGATAGACATATAGATATATAGACAAATAGATACACAAATATTTAGATACATAGACACATAGTTAGAAAAATAGATTAATTGATAAATAGACATATAGATATTAGATAAATAGATAGATAGATATGTAGATAGAAAGACAGATAGATAGAAAGAATGATAGAAAGATAAAATCATATAATGATAAATAGATAGATAGATTGATTGATTGATAAAATAATTGATAGACAGATAGATAGATTGATTGATTGATTGATTGAAAGATAGATAGAGAAGTAGTTAGACAAATATATATATACAAATAGATAAACAGATATATAGATATATTGATAGACATATAAATAGACAGATAAATAAAAAGATAGATAGACATATAGATATGTAGAAACTTAGACAAGTAGATAGAAAGACATGCAAACAGAAAAAATATAGATAGATAGATAGATCGACAAATAGATAGTCAAATAGATAAATATATAGACAGACAGGTAGGCAAACAAGTAGTTAGGCAAGATAGATATATACTAGATAGACTAATTTATAGACAGGTAGACATCCATACATACATGCATATAGATAGATTGATAGATAGAAAGTTTAACGGATAGATCAATAAATAGATAGAAAGTTAGATAGAAAGATAGATAGATAGTTAGAAAGATAGATATACTGACAGACAGACAGATAGATATATTGATAGATAAATAAATAGATAGATAGATATATAGAGAGATTGATCGATAGATAGATAAATTGATAGAAATAATGATAGATAGATTTTTAGATAGATTGATAGATAGTTTATATACAGATTTATAGATAGATTGATAGATAGATTGATAGACAATAGATTATTAGACTAATAGATGGAAAGATAGATAGACAAACAGATAGAAAGATTGGTAGACATTAGATTATTAGATTGATAGATAGAAAGATAGATAAATAGTTAGATAGATATATACATAGATAGATTGATTGATTGATAAATATATAGATATATAAATAGACATATAGATATACTGATAGATAGATTTATAGATACATAGATAGATAGACAGATAGATATCATACAGATAGATATAAAGATAAAAAGATAGATAAATTTTTAGAAAGATAGACAATTAGATAGACATATACATAGATAGATGGTTATACAGATAGATAGATAGATAGATAGATAAACAAATAGATAGATAGACATACATATAGACAAAAAGATAATTAGATAAATAGATAGATAAACAGACAGATAGGCAAGCAGTCAGGCAGGCACACAATCTGGCAAGTTGGTGGATAGATAGACACGCAAACAAACAAATAGACACAAAGAATGATGGATGAATAGACATACACAAAAATAGACTGGCATATAGACAAATAGACAGATATATAGATATATAGATATAAAGATACATAGAAAGACAAACAAACAGATAGATATTTATATAGATAGATAGATAGTTTGATAGAGAGATTAATAGACAGATATATAGACAAATTGAAAGTTAGATAGATAAATATATAGATAGAGAGATAGATAGATATATAGACAAATATTTACACATATAGATATATATATATATATATATATGTATATATAAACAAAAAGATTGATAGATATATAGACAATTTGATAATAGAATGATAGACAAATTAATAAATAGATTAATAGACATATCGATAGACAGATTAATAGGCATATTGATAGATAAATTGATAGACCTATTTATAGATAGATATATACATAGATAAATTTAGATATGGATATGTAGATAAATAGATAACAAAAGAATAGACATATAAATAGACAGATATATAAAAAAAATATTAGACTAATATATAGATAGATAGATATGTAGGTAGATAGATCAACATATAAATAGACATATATATAGAGATATAGATAGATAGATAGATAGATAGACAGATAGGCACAGAAATCAATACATAGATAGATAGATATATAGATAGATAGATAGAAAGAAATATAGAGTTATAAAAAGACATAAAGATAGAGAGATAGATAGATATACATATTGATAGATAGAAAGATATAAAGATAGAAAAACATATATATATATATAGATATATTGATAGATAGACAACTAGATAGAAAAATAGATAGATAGAAAGATAGGTAGACAGATAGAAGGATAGATAGATAGAAAAATAGATAGAAAGATTGAAATACAAATAGATATATGGATATATAGATAGATAGATATATTGTTAGATAGTTAGGCAGTTAGATAGACATAAGATAGATAGATAAATAGATAGATAAATAAATAGATACAAAGACAATTATAGAATAGAAAGCTAGAGAGAAAGATAAACATAAATATATATATATAGATATACAGATAGATACACACACACACACACACACACACACATATACATATATATATATATAGAAAGATATATAGATAGATAAATAGATAGATAAATCAACAAGTAGATAGACAAATAGATAGACAAACAGAAAAATAAATAGATAGATATATAAATAGACATATAAATAGACAGACAGATAAATAGATAGACAAATATATAGTAAAATAGAAAGATGTAAATTTTTGATAGATAGACAGACAAGCAAGTAGTAAGGCATGTAGATAATCAGGTAGGTATGCAAAAAGAAAGACAAAGAAACAAATATACACATAGAAAGATAGACAAACATACAAATAGACAAACATACAGATAAATAGATAGATAGATAGTTAGACACACTAATAGATATAGATATAGACAAAAATATAGACAAATATCTTTATATATATATATATATAGAAAGCTTGATGGATAGATTGATAAACAAAGTAATATACAAATAGATAGATATATAGATAGATAGAAATATAGATAAAGAAATATATAGATAGCTATAAAGAAAGATATACAGATTATTACACAGAATGATATACATATTAATAGTCATTTTGACAGATAGATTGATAAATATATTCATAGACAAATAGATAGAGAGAGAGATAGATAGATAGACATATAGATTGATAGACGTACTGAAGATAGATAGTTAGAGAGAAATAGATAGATATATATATATATAGATTAGTAGACTGATATATATATATATATATATATATATATATATATATATATATATATATATACACATATTGATAGACAGATAGATAGATAAATAGAGAGATAATTAGATAGATAGAGAGATAGATATATATATATAGTTAGATAGAAAGACATGTAGATAGACTTATAGATAAACATATAGATATACAAATAGATTGGCAAAAAGTTAGATAGATATAATAATTTATAGATAGATAGATAGATAGATAGAAAGACATACATATAGATTGATAGATAGGCATATATATAGATAGAAAGATAGATAAATAGATTAATTGATTGGAAAATAGATAGACAAATAGATAGATAGATATACAAATAAATAGATAGATAGATAGACATATAGATAAATATATAGATAGATAGATAGACACATAGATAAGTAGTTAGATAGATATATAGAAAGACAAATAGATACATTGATAGATAGATAGATAGACAAATAAAGAGACAGACAGAAAGATTGATAAAACCATAAATAGTCGGATTGATATAAAGATATATAGATAGCTAGACAGATAGATAGACAAAAATTTTGATAGACAAAAAGATTGACCCTTAGATAGATAAATAGATGGATAAGCAAATAAATAAAAAGATTGAAAGATAGATTGATAAAATGACATATAGGTAGAAGACCAAAAGATAGATCGATAGATAGATAAATAAATAGAAAGATTGATAGATAGAGTGATAGATAGATAGATAGAGAGATATATTGACATATTGATAAAAATATTGATAGAGAGATTGATAGACATTTTTATAGATAGATAGATTGATTATTAGATTGATTGATCATAGACAGATAGGTAGATATATATATATATACTGATTCATAGATAGATAAATAGATCAATAGATTATTAGATAGATAGATAGACACATAGACAAACAGACAGGTTTATTGATAGATATATAGATAGAAAAATTTAATAGACAAATAGATAGGTATATAGAAAGATAGATGGATAGACATATATATAGATAAATAGAAAGATAAATAGAGAGATATATAGATAGATAGATATATGGATACATAGATTGATTCATAGATAGATAGACAAATAGATAGATCGATAGATAAATATATAGATATATTTATAGATAGACAGATAGCTAGATAAATAGATATATAGATTGATATGTAGATAGATATATAGATAGATATATAGATAGATAGATTGATTGATAGACAGATAGATAGACAAATAGATATCCAAATAGATTGATAGATATTTAAATAGATTATTACTATGATATATATATATATATATAATTAGATAGATAGATATGCAGATAGATTAACATATAGATAGATAGATATATATACAGATAGATAATCATATAGAAAGATAGATATATAGAAAGAGAGAGAAAGAGAGATAGATATATTGATAAAAAGACATAAATAAACAGATAGATAGATAGACAGATTCATTGATAAATAGTTATATAAATATACAGACAGACATACAGACAAATAGATAGATAGATAGATAGAAATATAGATCGAAATATAGATATATAGATAGATATATAGATAGATAATTAGATAGATAGATAGATAAATAGAGAGGTAGTTAGATAGACAAATACATATACTGATAAATAGATAGATAGGTAGATAGAAATATATATAGATAGACAGGTTGATGGATAGATTGAAAGATAGATAGATAAACATATAGATAGATATATAGATAGATTAATAAATAGATAGATTGATAGATAGAAAAAATATAAAGATATATATAAACAGATAGATAGATCGACAGATAGATAGATAGATGACAAATATATATACAAATAGATAATAAATTAGATATATAGATAGATAGACAAACATGAAAACATCAAGCAGGTAATAATCAGGTAGTTAGAGAGACATATAGAGAGACAAAAAAAACAAATAGACACAGAATGATAGACAAACAAAAAAACAAAGAAATAGGCAAATAAATAGATAAATAGATATATATGCAGATAGATAGGTAGATATACAAATAGATTGACATACAGATTGATAGATTGATTGACAGATAGATAGATATATTGATAGAGAAATAGAAAGATATATAGAAAGATAAACATATAAATACACAAAAGATAGTTTGATATATAGAAAGAGAAATAGATAAACAAAATGATATAAAATTTAATAGATATATTGATAGACATATTGAAAGATAGATTTTTAGATAGATTGATAGATATATTGATAGACATATTGATAGACAAATAGATAGATAGATAGAGAGATAAATAGATAGAAGATAGATAGACAGATATACAGAGAGAAAGATAAATATATATATAAAAAGATAGATAGATAGATAGATAGATAGACAGATAGATTGAAAGATATATCGACATATATATAGATAGATATTTAAACAGATTATTAGACTAATATATAGATATATAGAAAGGATGATCAATAGATAAATAGAAAGAAAGATAAATAAATAAATATATAGATATTTAGATAGACAAATAGATAGATAGACAGATAGATAGATATATAGATAGATAGATTGATTGATTGATAGAAAAGCAAAGATATTGCCAAAATATTGATAGATAGCTTAATATATAAATAGCTAAATATTTAGATAGATAGATAGACACATAGATAGACAGATAGATAGGCATTAAGGCTGAAGATAGATAAACAAACTAAAAGACTAATAGATAGGCAATCAAGCAAAAAGATAGACAACTTTACTGATAGATAGATAGATAGATAGACATACAGAAAGAATGATAGAAAGATAATTAGATAAATAGAAAGATTGATAGATATATTGATAGACAAATAGATAGATAGATAGATAGATAGATAGAATGATAAATAAAATTTTACTAGATAGATTTATAGATAGATAGATAGATATATTGATAGACAAATAGAAAAAAAATTATATAGATAGAAAGATAGAAAGATAGATAGACAAATAGATAGATTGATTGATCGATATATAGACAAACTAATAGATAGATATATAGATACATAGATAGATACACAGATAGATTGATTGATAAATAGACAAATCAATAGATAGATATATAGATAGATAAATAGACATATAGATAGTTAGTTAGATAGATAGATTTATAGAAAGATTGATAGCTAGATTAATAGAGAGATTGAAATATAGATTGATATAACGAAATAAAGATTTATTTATTTATTTATAGATAGATAGATAGATAGTTAGATAAATAATGTTATAGTTCACTAGGTTATTAGATATATTGATAGATACATAGATAAATAGATAAATAGATAAATTGATAGATAAACCAATAGACTGATAAATATATAGAATGATATATTGATAGATAGATTGATTGAAAGACAAATTGATAGTCAAATATAGAGATAAAAAGATTTATATACATATAGATAGACAAATAGATAAACATATAGATACATAAATAGATATATAGATAGATAGACAGTTAGATAGACAGATTGAAAAAAATTTTGATTAATAGATTGATAAATATTTTGATAAAAAGATTGATATACAGATTCATATACAAATTGATTGATTGATTGAAAAAGATAGATAGATGAATATATAGATAGATTTAAGATATATTAATAGGTCGATAGATTATTATAATGCTAAATTGATGGATAAATAGACATATACATAAACAAATATATATATATATATATATATATTTAATAGACAAATAGACAGGTAGATAGATATAGAGATAGATAGATAAATAGATAGGCAAATAGATATATTGATACATAGATAGATAAATAGTTAGATAGATAAATAGATAGAAAAATAGAAAGACAAATAGATAGACAGACAGATAGATAGATAGACATATAGATAAACAGATAGTTTGACATATAGATGAAAATATTGATAGACATATAGATAGATAGATAGATAAATAGACAAATAGATAGAAAAACAAATGGATAGCTAGATAGATTGATAGTTAAATTGATTGATAAATAGATAGATAGATAGACACATAGATATATAGATTGATAGTCAAAAAGACTGATAGATGGACAGACAGACAGATAGACATATAGACAGATAAATAGATATATAAATAGATAGATATATATATATATATATATATTGATAGATTATTTGATAGACAAATAGAAAAACCTATATATATATATAGATTGATCGAAATTTTGATAGATAAATTGATAGAAAGATTGATAGAAAGATTGATAGAAAGTTTGATAGAAAGGTTGATAGAAAGATTGATAGAAAGTTTGATAGACCGATTGATAATAGATATATACATATTCAAATTGATAACAAGATTTATAGATAGAGACATAGATACACACACACACACACACATATATATATATATATATATAGAAAGATAGAGAGATAGAAAGATATATAAACATATAGATATACAGATAGATAGATAGATAAATAAAAATATAGATAGATAGATAGATAGATAGATAATAGATTGATAGACATATAGAGAGATATATCGATAGACAAATATATTCATTTATTGA
>JAREIK010003266.1:296716-311716 GCA_029783825.1 Sapria himalayana
TAGACATATAAATATACAAATAGATAGAATGACTGATACCTAGACAGATAGATAGATAGATAGACAGATAGATAGTCAAACAAAAAGTAAGGCAGATAAATACATAGATAAAAAAAAGATGGATAGATAGACATATAGGGAGAAATTAATAGAAAGTTAAATAGATAGATTGATAGAAAGAATGATAGAGAGATTTATAGATAAATTGATAGATAGATAGATTGATTGATTAAAACACAGACAGAAAGATAGATAGATACATAGATAGATAGATATATAGACAGATAGATATACTTATAGATGTGCATTTTATTAGATAGATAGATAGATGAATAGATAGACAGATAGATAAATAAATAAATAGATAGATAGCCAGATAGACAGATAAATAGATAGATAGATAGATAGATAAATAGATAAAAAGATTTATAGATAGATAGATAGACAGATTGATAGATAAATAAAAAAATAGATAGATATATAGATAGATAGATAGATAGAAATATAGATAGATAGAAAGATAGATAGACATACAAGATATATGGAAAGATATATATATTGATAAATAGTTTGATTGACAAAAATATAGATATATAGATAGATAAGTAAATTGGTAGATTATTAGAATATTGATGGACATATTGATAGATATTTTGAATAGAGAGATTGATAGAAAGATACATTGATTGATTTATAGAGAGACAGACAGAAAGATTGATAGATTGATATATAAAAAGATTCATAGATAAATAGATAAATTGACAAATTATTAGATAGATAGATAGATATATAGATAGAGAAATAAATAGACAGATAGATAAGTAGATAGAAAGATAGATAGATTGACAAATAGATGGATGAATAGTTAGATAGATAGATATATAGTTAGACAATTAGATAGATAGATATATAAATAAATAGATAGAAAAATAAATAAAAAGATTGATTGACAAATAGATATATAGATATATATTTTAAAAAATAGATATATAAATAAATACATTAATAGACATATAGATAGATAAGTAGATAGGCAAATTGATAAATATATAGATAGATACATAGGCTGATGATTCACATATAAATAGATAGATTGATTGATTGATTGACAGACAGATAGATAGAAATCTAGATAGATAGTTAAATAAATAGATAGATAGAGAGAAAAACAGACAGATAGATAGATAAATAGAATAGATAGATAGATATATATACAAAAGATAGATAGACAAAATGACTAATATATACATAGATAGAAAGATAGACAGACTAATATATAATTAGAGAGACTGAAAGATACATTAATAAATAGACAAGTTGATAATTAGTTTGATCTTTAGAATGATAGAAAGACTGATCAATTTATTGATAGATAGATAGATGGATTAATTAATAAAAGATAGATAAATAAATAGTTAGACAAATAGATATTGAGATAGATAGACAAACTAATAAACTGATAAATAGATAGATATATAGAATGATATATAGATAGTTAGATATACAAATAAATAGAAAGATAGATAGACAAATATAAAAATACATAAAAAATAGATAGATAGATGGACAGATAGAGAGACAAATTAAAAGAAAGAAAAATAGATAGAAACATAGATAGATAGATTGATAGAAATATCTACAAAATATAGACATATAGATATAAGATAGACTAATATATCGATAGATTGATAGACAAATAGGTATACAGATAGATAGATAGTAAGGTAAGTAGATAGATAGTTAGTTAGATAGATAGATAGATAAATACACAGATAGATAAATAGATAGATAGATAAATATATACATCAACATAAATATAGATAGATAGAAAAATAGTTATATAGAAAGATAGACATATAAATATAGATAGATAGATATATTGATAGACAGATATATAGGCAGATAGATATATAGATAGATTAATAAATATACAAATTGATAGATATATTGATAGATAGAAAGATTGATAGACAGATAGATCGACACATAGATAGAGAGATTGATAGATAAATAGATGTACAAATAGATAGACTGGCAGATAGATAGATAGATAAATAGACAAATACATGGACAGATAGAAAGACAGATAGATAGTTAAATATATAGATAGATAGATATATAGTTATATAGATACATAGATAGATAGACATATATATAAATAGATAGAGAGACAAAAAGACTGACAGATAGACAGACAGAATGATAGACAAATAGTTAGATATAAAAAAATATAGATAGATAGATTTATAGGCAAATAGATAGATTGGTTTATACAATGACTGATGTATAGCTATATAAACAAATAAATAAGTATATTGATAGATAGATAGATAGATTGATTGATTTATAGTTAAATAGATAGACAAATTGATAAAATGAAAGATATATAACTTGATAGATAGATAGATAGATTGACATATAGATAGATAGATAGATTGAGAGAGATATATATATATATATAGATAGCCGAATAGATAGACTGATTAAAAGTGTAATATATAGATAGACAAAAAGAAATATTGGCATAAATATAAATAAGAATTTTGACATATAGATAGACAGATAGAAAAATTGATAGATAGACGGATAGATAGATAGGTAGATAGACAAATAGATACATTGATAGATAGATAGATAAATAGAAAAATAGATAGGTAGATAGATAGAAAGATAGATCATTTCATTCATTGATAAATAGATATAAAGATAAAAAGAAAGATATATAGATTGATTGATTGACAGACAGATAGGAAGATATGCATATAGATAGATAGATAGATAAACTGATAGATAGACATATAGATTGACAAATTAATAGAAGCATAAACAAAAATATAGAGAGATAAATAGATAGAAAGATAGATTGACACACAGATAGCTAGCTTGATAGATCGATAGATTGATATAATCATAGACAAATAGTTAGACAGATTGATAGACTAATAAATGTATATACAGATAGATAGATTGATAGACAAATATATAGACAAATAGATATATAGAAAGATAGACATATAAATATAGATAGATATATATATTGATAGACAGATATATAGGCAGGTAGATAAATAGATTAATAAATTTACAAATTGATAAAGATAGAGAGATTAATAGACATAGAGATTGACACATATATAGAGAGATTGATAGATAAATAGATGTACAAATAGATAGATAGATAGATAGATAGACAAATATATGGACAGATAGAAAGACAGATAGATAGTTAAATATATAGATAGATAGATATGCAGGTATATAGATACATACATTGATAGACATATATATAGATAGATAGAGAGACAAAAAAACTGACAGATAGACGGATAGATTGTTAGACACATAGTTAGATATAAAAAAATATAGATAGATAGATTTATAGGCAAAAAGATAGATTGATTTATATAATGACTGATGTATAGCTAGATAAACAAATAGATAAGTATATAGATAGATAGATTGATTGATTGATTAATAGTTAAATAGATAGATAGATTGATAAAAAAAAGATATATAAATTAATAGATAGATAGATTTATAGACATATAGATAGATAGATTGAGAGATAGATAGATAGATAGACGAATAGATAGACTGATTAATAGAGTAATATATAGATAGACAAAAAGAAATATTGACATAAATATAAACAAAAATTTTGACATATAGATAGACAGATAGAAAAATATATAGACAGACAGATAGATAGGTAGGTAGATAGATAAATAGATACATTGATAGATACATAGATAGATAGAAAAATAGATAGATAGATAGATAGAAAGATAGATCATTTCATTCATTTATAAATAGATAGAAAGATAGAAAAAAAGATATATAGATAGATTGATAGAAAGAAAGAAAGATAGATAGGAAGATATGTATATAGATAGATAAATAGATAGACTGATAGATAGACATATAGATTGACAAATTTATAGAAGCATAAACAAATAGATAGAGAGATAAATAGATAGAAAGATAGATTGGCTGACAGATAACTAGATTGATAGATCGATAGATTTATAGAATCATAGACAAATAGAGTGACAGATTGTTAGACATGGATATACATATTGATAGATAGATAGATAGACAAATAGATAGATAGATATATAGATAAATAGATAGTTAGAAAGATAAACTTATAGATATAGATATAAATATAAATATATATATATATATAGACAAACACATAGACATACAAACAAGTTGGTGAATAAACTTATAGATAGATAGATAAAAAGTAAAAATTGAAAGATCAAAATATAGATTGAAAGATAGTTAGAAAAATAGATAAATTGAAGAAAGACTTATAGATAGAGAAATTGATAAACATATATATATATATATATATATATATATATATATAGAAAGGTAAATACATAGACAAATATTAGATAGATAGCTAGAAAGATTGTTAGACATAATGATAGACAGATTGACAGATAGATTGATAGATACATTGAAAGACATACAAATAGATGGATAGATAGATCAATTGATTGATATAAATATAGATATATTAATAGATAGGTAGTTTGATAGACAGATATATAGCTAGCTTTTTACATAGATAGATTGATAGACATAATAATAGACATACAGACAGACAAATGGATAGACAAATAAGTAGACACATAGATTTAAAAATTAAATGATAAACAAATAATTAGATAAATAGATAAATAGATTGATAGATAGCTTGATAGACATATAGATATACAAAAAGCTAGACTAATAGAATGATTGATTGATAAATAGATTGAGAGATAGATAAATATAATAATAGAAAATAGAAGAATAAACAAATATATAGATAGATAGATAGACATATATATAGACAGATAGATAGACAAATTGATAGATAGATAGATAGATACATAAATAGATAGTTACTTAGATAGATGGATAGATAGATAGATCGATCAATATATAGAAAGATATATAGATTGATAGGCAGATAAATAGATAGGCAGATATATAGATAGATAGTTAGACAAATAGCTAGATAGATTGAAAGATAGAATAATAGATAGACAAATAGCTAGATAGATAGACACACATATAAAAAGATACAAAGATAAACAGATAAATAGATAAATATAAAATAGATTGATAGACAAATTTAAGGACATATAGATATATAGAAATCTAGTCTAATAGAATGATTGATTGATAGACTATTTGATATACAGAGTTATAAATAGATTGATTTACAGATTCACAGACATAAAGATAGAAAATAAATAGAAAATAGATAGAAAATAGATAGATAGATAGATAGATAGATAGACAGATAGATGGACATATGGAAAGATAGATATATACACATATTGATTTATAGATAGATAGACGAATAGATAGAAAGATAGATAGACATATCAAAAGATAGATAAATACATATATTGATTAACGGATAGATAGATAGATAGACAGATTAATAGATGGATAGATATATATATATAAATAGAAAGTTAGATAGATAGTTAGATAAATAGATAGATAGATAAATAGACATATAGATAAATAAATAGATAGATACATAGATAGATAGATTGATAGACATATAGATTAATAAATAGATAGACACATAGATAGATTTATAGATAGACATATAGATAAATAAATAGATAGACACATAGATAGATTGATAGATAGAATGATAGATAGATTAATAGACATATAGATTGATATATAGATCAAATGATAGATTGATAGATTTGATTGATCGATATATAGATAGATATATCGACAGATATATATATATATATATATATACAGATAGACAGAAAGATAGATAGATAGATAGATAGATAGACCTATAGATAGACATAAAGATAGATAGATAGATATATAAATAGATAAAAATATAAATAGACAGATAGATAAACATATAGATAGATAGATAGACATATAGATAGATAGATAGTTAGGCAAAAAGATAGAAAAATAGATAGATAGACAGATAGATAGATAGATAGACAGACATATAGATAGATAGGTAGTTAGTTAGTTAGAAAGATACATAGATAGATAGATATATATATATATATATATTTATATACAAATTGGTAGATAGATAGATATATATATATAACTTAGATATATAGATAGATAGATAGTTTGAATGATTGATTGATAGATAAATTTATAGACAAATTCATAAATATATTGATAGATAGATTGAAATACTAATAGATATATAGATAGAAAGATACTACCAGAAAAATCCCATATAGCAACGGACAAATCCTTAGCTAAATGAGCATTTTCCGTCGCTAAATATGATATAGCGATGAATTAACGATGGATCGGTTCCGTATTTAAAGTGCTTGTTGCTAAAATTTAGCAAGGGAAATTGTCCCTAGCAAAAAATTTAGTGACGGAAAATCCCTTGCTAAAAATGATAAATTCTCTATCTAATTAGCAAGCTAAATGAGATTTTTCATCACTAAATGAAAATAATGATAGAAGATTTCCCAAGCTAAAGTACTTGTCGCTAAATTTAACGATAGAAATAGTCCCTAGCTAAATAAATTTAGCAATGAAAAATTCCGTTACTAAAATATAGATTTCCCTTGCTAAATTAGCTAGGTATTTTTCCCAAACTTTTTTAATTTCAAAACAATTTTTAGAATTTAATTTATTTTAAAATTTTTTAATTAAATAATTTAATATTTTTATTTTAAATTGAAAATAAAATGAAACTACAAATAATTTATAATAAACAAAAAATAAATTCATTTAAAAACTTTATCTAATTTAATATTTTACATAATTGAAACAAAAAAATAACAAAATTTTATTACATCTTTTTCATCAATGTATTTAGCGACAGTGCATAAAGTATAATATATCCATTCATTTATGTTGTTTTCTCTCCCTTTGCTCCTCTGATCACCATTTTTCTATTGTGACAAAGCTGTCAGAGTCATGGTACATAATGTGTTGTGAAATTCTCATCACTTATACAAGCTTTGTATGAGGAACAATGTCGTATCATATCTGTGAGAAATTTAAATCACTCAATCAACATAAAATAAAAATGATATGTTTTGATAAAAATATAATTATGCATTATATATGTAAATATATACTAGCATTTCTCTCGTATATATATTACTGTAGTATATGTACATAAAAACTGTAGTATTATGTGTACATATATACTAATTACAAATATACTCAGTATATATCGTGCAGAGACAGAAATTCCTCTACCCAGCAAACTATACCCCCGTATAACGATTAAATTCATTATTAGATTTTACAATTTTTCACCTAGATATTCTTAAATTCTAGGCTTTAACAATAGCAAAATCCCTACCTTTTCACTCTTAGGTATGGGAAGGCAAGTTTATTCAGTCTTGCCAATCCCTTTAGTTTTTCTGGCATAGTCCCCTCTACATACTCAATATCCCCTTTACTCATTCATATTCTAGCGAGGAAGTCTACTAGCGCATTGGCCTCCCTATAAATATGTAAAATATTTGCATTTAATTCATTAACAAGATTTTTTAATATTTCAATCTCCTCCTCTTACATCCATAATGTTACTTTTTTCATTACCAAATTAACTAAAGTCAATGAATCTATCTGTATTTGTAGGTTATTAATGCCTAGCTCTTTACAGATATACAACCCTTTTTTAATGCAATAATTTCTGAGTGAAGAGCTGAGGAAGCTTTGCCTGAAAGAGTGAATGCTTTAATGATAGTCCCTTGAGAATCTCTTATTACCCCTCCCCCTCCTGCTGCCGCTATATCTCTATTAAAGCTACCATCCATGTTAAGTGATATCTTTTCTTCCGGGGGCTTACTCCAACTTATGCTCTTTACCCTATGTGTCATAGTCTTATTAATAGTGAGTGACCATGTATTTTTGAGTTTTCTAACCATATCTATATTCTCAACTTTCAAGGGTTTAATATTAGATATATTACTGATTTTTTTACTAATATATTTTAATATTTCAACTGAGTTCATTCTGATTCCCTCAAATCTACTCTTGTTTCGAGCTTTCTATAGACTCCAAATGACGTGTGGGAGATTTTGAGTTAGCCAATTGCTAACAGGACTTCTTGAAGTGTAAGTTCCCCATTTTTTAATTTTTTCTATTAGCCCTTCCTGTTTACTACTTATATGATTCAATGTCTCTAGCTTTTTCCAGATTCTTGCTGCTATCCTTCCTTTCGATAAATAAATGGTTGATAGATTCTATAGCTTCCTGGCAACAATCACATATTGATGTCATTTTTATTCATTTTCTTTGAATATTACTATCTACTAGTAAAACTTTAACAAGTACTTTCCATGTAAGCGAACTCATTTTGTGAGGGATGTTCACTTTCCAAGCCCATTTGAATAATGCTTGTGCTGGTTTCTTCTTTCTGATTAGTTCTTTTACCAATTTTAAAGTAAAATTCCCTTGCGGATTTAGTGTCCATTTCCATCCACTTTTTTTCAATATCGAATGTGATTCTACTATTTCTTTTTATTTTTCCATTGATTTCCAAATATTTGAAGCCTTATTTAGACTCTTAGTCCTAGATCCTTCATATTTAGCTCTCATGAACTTTGCCCATAGACTCTCACCTTCTTTTAACTCTCACCCTTCATATTTATATATAGTTATACACATATAATTAAATATAATGTTGTATGTTGTTATACATGTAATTATAATTATAGTTACATGTGGTTATACATATAGTTAAACTTATATTCATACATGTAGGTATATATATTTATTTATATAATTTTATATATCTAAACATATAGTTATGTATAGGCAAGATATAATAAAATATATTTTTGAATGCTAATATATACAAATGTATATTAAATATAAGTTGTAAATTATATATTTAAATATAGTCATGTCTAAAGCCTTTATAATAATACATATAATAAGATACAATTATTTATAGCTATATGTTATTAACATATAGTATATATAGCTATAAATATTTTTATATAGTTAAACATATAGTTATATAAAGATATATTCATACAGATAGTTAAACATAAATATATTAAGTTATAAATAAATATATAGATTTACATATATGTATACATAGTTACAAATATAGTTATATTTAATTATATAGTGTGTTATATAGTTATACAATTATTTATATATAGATATATACATATAGTTAAAAATAATGTTGTATGTTATTATACATGTAATTATAAATATAGTTACATGTGTTATAAATATAGTTACACATATTGTTATACTTATATTTATACACGTAGGTATATTAATTTATTTATATAATTTTATATATCTATACATATAGTTATGTATAGGTATAGATATAGTAAAATATATTTTTGAATACTAATATATACAATGTATATTAAATATAAGTTGAAAATTATATATTTAAATATAGTTATGTATAAAGCTTTTATAGTAATACATATAGTCAAAGAAAATTATTTGTAGTTATATGTTCATGTACCTTTGGGATCATTAGGAAAAAAGACACGAAATAAAAAAACAAACAAGTTCATCTTACAACAAATCAGAGCAAAGTAAATGTGGTCTTGTATTTTAGGCATCCAATAAATAAATTTAATTACAATTTGAATCCCCCTAGAACACAGAAGATGTCATCCACATAAAAGAATAAAACTCAACCAAAATAGGCATAGATTAGATCCACATCTAGATATGTCAACAAAGTTTGCCTCATCCTGCTAAAATTATTTATGATTTTTTTGCAATGTAATTGGAAAGTCAATCAAGACCCTTGTAGAGGCCCTCCCTAGAGGTAGCACAGGTGCTCTAAATGTAATAATGGCATTGGGGAAGAGCGTGAAGTCCTAGTTTGTCAGTAATTTTAGCTGCATTCATCACATTGGGAAAATCTTGCTTATTAGCAAACACCATCAAAACTGCATCTCGAAGCTTTTCCTTGTTTAGAATCTTATGCAACTCATATCTGGCTTCAACTACTCGATCTCTGTCATTGCTGTCAACCAAAAATATGAGACCTTGGGTATTTTGTAAGTAATCCCTCTAGAAAGGGTGAATCTTGTCTTGACCCCCAACATCCCACACAGTGAAATTGATGTTTTTGTATTTAATAGTCTCTACATTGAAGACAATAGTAGGAATTGTGATGACAATTTAACCAAGCTTCAACTTATACAGAATGGTTTTCTTTCCGCCAGCATCAAGACCTACCATCAAAATCCTCATCTCCTTGTTGGCAAACAGCATGCTGACAGCTTTGTGAACGTAAATCCCATTTCATCCACTAAATCTCAAATCATTTGTCATATGGAAGTGAAGAGATCTGATGAGAGAAAGAAAGAGAATCAATAGACCTCGAGGGATGGTCACCAGAGAGGGAGGTCAACCTTTATATGTTCTTATACCTATAGTATTCATTATTAAAAAAAAGAGTTATATATAGTTAAACATATAATTATATATATATATATATATTCATACTATTAGTTATAAGTAGTTATACATAAATATACACAAAGTTATAAATATATATTTAGATTTAATTATATGAATACTTATATGTATACATAGATACTAATACAATTATATTTAATTATATAGAGTGTTACATAGTTATAATAATATTTATATATAGTTATACACATATAGTTATAAATATTTATGTATTAAAGATATAGTTATATATAACATTTTTATAGTTATACATATAGTAAAATACAATTATATATAGTTATATATTATTATACATATGATATATTTTGTTAAAAATAGTCATATAGAATTACTCATATAGTTATAAAATATTATATAGTTAAGAAAATAATTATATATCGATAGTTTACAAAGTTAAAAATATAGTTAAATATAATTATGAAGAGTTTTATATAGTTATACAAATATTTATATATAGTTATCATATACTATGATAACAACACACTCTCAAATGCCAAATTGAATTACACCACTATAGAGAAAGAACTTGTATAAACAATCTTTTCTTTTGGCAAGTTAATATCACATTTAGTGGGAGCCAAAGTCATGGTATATACTATATATTCCATAATCAAATATCTCATAGAAATGAAAGATATCAGGCCTAGATTGATTTGATGGATTTTACTATTACTAGTTTGAACTAAAGATATTATATAAGAAATGTACATATAATCAAAATTGAAAATAGCTTATCAATACTAGAAAAAGAAGATAGAAGAGTTGTTGAAAAAGATATTAGATAGATTTTTTTATTTGAACAAGATATAGTATTGAATGAAAATGTAATCCCATGGTCAGTAGTATTGAATGAAAATGTAACTCCATTGTAAGTAGTATTGAATGAACATTATCATTACAAGTAGTACTCTGATCAAATTTTGAGGCAAAGTGCTAAAGATGAGAGATTAGTAGTATCTTGCAATAATGTCACTTATTGCTCGTGCTCTCATGAATTTGTAGAACAAGTTAATAATTATGTGCTTAAGTATCTTTCTTCTCAAAAATAATGTTGATATTTACATATATATATATATATATATATATATATATATATATATATATATATATATATATATATATATATATATATATATACATGTGTGTGTGTGTGTGTGTGTGTGTTTGTGTGTGTGTGTGTGTGTGCATATAGACTACCCTACACACACACACATTTATACAACCATATTCATTACTATACATTATATATCAGCATACACATTTTTGTACTTTTATATATATTCACACATGTATCTACATTTTCAAAGTAGTATGTATATACTTGTATGCATGCATATACTATTGAACACCCACACAAACTCACACATATATCTATATACGTAATGTATTTTTAAAAGTACACATGAAACTATTATATATAAATATGTGTGTGTGTGTGTGTGTGTAAAAGTATTTAAAATTTTATGATTTTGAAAATTTAATTAAAATAAAATATTATATATTGTACACAAATTATAAAATATTGTAAATTCTTCATATTTAAAATAAATTTGTGTGTGTGTGGGTAATTGTGTGTGTGTGTGAAACATATTAATGTATAAAATGAAATTATTAATTAAATATATGAGCTTCTATTTTATTAAAATAGGTGTTTTTTTATATTTATATTAAAATAGTTATCATTATACTCATATAAATAAATAAAAATGACATTTGTAAATTATGTTGTTTTTAGAATTATGTTAAAAATTAAAATATTGGTCATAAATAGATAATATTGTTTTTGTTTTTCTATATAATTTTTTTAAAAATATTAATGCCTATGATAAATTTCTACCTATTATTTATTATTATTAATAAATTTTTAGAAATTTCAAAATTCAAACAATTATAATGTAGTGCATATAAATACATGTCTTTAATGTTTTGTAAAAAATCAATTATTCCTTTAATTATGTTCAAACAAAATAGATTACCATATAAATACAATACTGAATTTTTCTACAAGTTATTATTATTTTTATTTTATTCAAAATATATAAATGACCATATAAATATATGAATTTATATTTTTAAATTATTATTTTTACATTTTTTTTAAAATTGAATACATGATAATGTTTTTTTTTTGTAATTAATAGATACATTTTAAATATTCTTTATTTATAATAAATATAACATATTGCATATTATGAGGTGCAAATTTTAGTTTATAAATAAATTTTATTTTTAATGTTTTATTTTTGTAAATTGAAACTACATCCCATATATATTTTAGAAATTTGTTATAATATTTATTACACAAACATATTATTATTTGTTTTGATATTTACAACAAGAATTTTAACAAATTAACATTTTATTAGAAATCTAGTAAAATGATATTAAGTGAAACAATAATACAAACCCTAAACATATTAAATCATAATGATTTATACAAATATATAAAAATACATTAAAATTATATTTAAGGTTGAAAAAATTATATTTAAGTTCCTAAAATATATGGGAAAATGCTAAAGATTTATACAATATCAAATATATATATATATATATATATATATGAATTAGATGAATCATATGAATGGATATTAAGTTTCTGAAGCATGTAGGTATACATTTTGTAGATGTAGTTATATTTAGTTTTTCATGTAATTATATATATTTAGGCATATGGCTATGTATAGGTATTGATGTAGATAAAAACATTTATATATAGTAATATGTTGATATACATATTGTTAAATACATTTAAATATAGTTATATATAAATGTATAAATCTTTATACATTTAAGTTCCTCAAATCAATAAGTTTATTTAAACATAACTATACATTAATATGCATGTGTGATATAATTCGAATTTCTTATATAAATATATTTTAGTATATCTATAACTATAAAAATAGTATACATAAACAGAACTATGTATAAATATAACAACATATATTTATTATACATACATATATATATATATATTTATTTATTTATTTATTTAGGTATGTATGTATGTATGAAATTAATTGATGATAGACACATTGCTTTTATTGTAACATTTTGGAAAGTGACTGCATAAAGGTAGATATAATTGTGTGAAGAAGTGGGTAGGTGTAACAAAATAAACAAAAGAACACTCTCTGTCATTATTTTTGGCCAACAAAAGACTCTAGCTGGCAAAATAAACTAAATATCGAAATGACATTGAATTAATCATATCTATGCTTGGAAAAATACACCAAGCGCCTTGACATGGAGCTCATCTAGTGGCACATCGTCATCACCATATTCCACAGTCTCTTAATTTCAACTTCTTCTAAGGTTTCAAAAATTGAGCCATGGAATTTGACAAATTCTATGTCAAAGAGAATGAGAGGTTAAAACTAATTCGATCTAACTAGTTTGATTAAAATTGAGTTTGATTTGATATATTTATTCTAGTTTGATTGAATAAATATATCATTTTATTATTGTTTTTTTAATGTTTGATTTTATTTTACTCCTAAATAATAAATAAAGAAATCTGATTTCAATTTATATGGTTTTGTTTCTCATGAAATACTATGAAAAATTTATTAGAAATCTGAAATGATTTCACCCAACACATGAATAATAAAAAAATAGTCATATTTAAAGTTGAATCCACTCTCCCACACATGTCAAGTAAAGAGAAAATAATGTAAACCTACAATATGATCAAAATAAGTAATTAATATTATGTAAAGAAGACGTCAAATTATTGTGGCATAGGAAAAGTTTAGAGAGAGAGAGAGGGAGCGAGTGAGAGGGAGAAAGAGAGATAGAGGGAGGGAGAGAGAGTGGGGAGGGATAGAGAGAGGGAGGGAGAAAGAGAGAGAGAGAGAGAGAGTTAGAGAGAGAGAGAGAGAGAGAGATGGAGAGATGGAGAGAGCGAGAGAGATAGAGTTAGAGAGAGAAAGAGATGGAGAGAGCGAGAGAGAGATGGGGAGAGAGAGAGAAAGAATTTGAGAGAGAGAGAGAGAGATGGAGAGAGAGAGAGAGAGAGAGATGGAGAGAGAGAGAGAGAGAGATGGAAAGAGAGAGCAATAGAGTAATGCCTATTTATGAAAGAAATGATGTAACTAACTAATTAGTATTTTGTGAAAATTAGTAAGAGATCAAGCAAGACATTTCCTAGTAATGGTTGAACAGCAAAAAGACTAAAGAATTTATATTAGAAATAATGATAATGGATGTGCTAAATCTTCAGGAAAGAAAATTAACTGATGCTTAGAAAAATAGTTGCATAATTTATAAGCTAAATAGTAATATTTGAATAATTTTCAGCACCCCATTAAAGAAATAGGAAATGAGATGTTTTTTTAGATTAACTCAAGCTAGTGTGATTTTTGCTTAGTATACTTCTAAGGTTGAGAACTTAGTAAAATTTGTTTTCTAGATTATGAAAAACAATGAAAAAAATTGACCTTTTTGGAAAATGATTGAGAATTGAATTCAGGTGTTGATATTTCTGAAGCAATCATATATGAGAAAATTATGGATATAGCTTTAGAACTAGAGAAAGATAAAGTTTTGTAATTA
>JAREIK010003266.1:316716-368261 GCA_029783825.1 Sapria himalayana
TAACACATATAAAAAAATGTTATGACAATGTTTTCAACACTGTCCTTAATGTAGATAGAAAAAAAAGCCACTTTAAAATCAAGATAAGAGTTGAATGATTACTGTCGACATCCTGAATTCAAACAAAATAAGTCTACAAAAAATACCCTAGAGCTTGTTACACACTTGATAAGAAAGCAAGACAGACATTATGTGAATGAGTTAAAAATTTTAAATTCCTTGATGGATATGTGTCAAATATGGGTAGATGTGTGGATATGAAGAATTTTAAGTAATTTTGAATAAAAAGTCATGTCTATCATGTATTTATGCAATGATTACTACTAATTTAACGTGAAATACTTTCTCTAAGTGGTTGGAAGGTCTTTACCGAACTTAGTTTATTCTTCAAATATCTAACTGCAACCACAATCAAAATAGCTGACATGGTGAGACTAGAGAATGACTTACCTCTCATTCTTTGTAAGCTTGAAAGAATATTCTCACCCAACTTTTATGACTCAATAAAGCATTTATCAGTCCATTCGGCATATGAAGCAAGGATAGTCGGCCTAGTGAAATACAGATGGGAGTATCCTTTTGAGAGGTAAACAAATATAAGTAGCTATGTCTTATTATTTCAAGTATAAATTAATATTGTTATTTGATTAAATTGAAACCTAACATAATGGTTGTAGGTATCTTCGTAAGTTAAAATTGAATAATAGAAACAGGGCAAATGTTTAAGGTTCAATTTGCAATGCATATTTATTAGAAAAAGCATCATCTTTTTGTTCTTATTATTTTGAGGTTCATGTCAATACAAAGAATAGAAATGTACCTCGGAATGATGAAGATTGTGTGATGGTAGAAGATGAATCTGTGGAAAATCTATCTATTTTCAAGCACCATAGAAGAGCATTTGGAAAAGCAAAGAAAAGATGTATGATAGATGAAGAGTACAACACAACTTAGAGCTATGTTTTAGTTATTTGTGAGGAGGTTGCACCATTTATTGAGTATGTATACTCAAAATGGGTGAAGGTTTAATCATAGTTTAATTTTGTCCTAAATATATTTAATTAAAATTTGATATCCATTGTTCTCCCTCTATTTATTTTTGTGCAGTATTTATGTTGAGTAGTTAAAACATATGCAACCAACCATTTCCAGCCATGAGGTCGATTCTATGCTAGAAACAAAATTTGCAAATTGGTTCAAGAACTATGTGAAAATTCTTAAGCTTTAATTTTATGAATTATTTGATTTATTACTATCTTTTAGTATTTAACATAATTTGTTAAATTTATGCAACAGACAAATGATCCTTCAAATGGAGATTCCAACATATTAATATTGAATCTAAGTAAAAGTCGGTTTAGATATGTGGCAACCTATCATGGGTATTTTATCAATAAATAGAAATTTTACACAATAGGATACAATTTTTCTAAAGTATCTATGAATAATAGTGTATGCATTAAAGGCTCAAGTTATAATGTAGATTAGATTGATTATAATGGTTAACTCACAGAAGTTATTGAGTTGGAGTATCCTATACTCAAAAATAATGAGATTGTATTTTTAAGATGTGAGTGGTTCGATCATACACAAAATGGGGGTACAAAGATTCATTCAGATTATATGCTAGTGGATGTTAACCATAAACATAGATTTAATCGATATGAGCCATTTATTATGGTAGTTCAAGCCACTCAAGTATATTATATTACATATCTGAGTTTATATCATGATAAGAGTGACTGTTGGGCTATTTGCAAAATTAAAGCTTGGTCAAATTTTGAAGTACCAACATCTCAAAAAAGAAGTGAAAACTTAGCTGTTGAACTAGCATTTCTAGAAGATGACTAAAATAATATTGAGCATGTGCATGTAGATGAAGATCCAGAAAACTAATGTGAGTGAGATGGTGACCAAATAGAAATTGAAGATATTCCTTTTTCTATCTGAAGATGAGTTGGAACTTCCATTAGAATTAGATGAAATGTCAGAAGATCCATTAGAGAATGATAGTGATGCTAATAATTAAATTGTTATAATTGTATTAGAGTATTATAGTTTCAAAGACTTTCTATATTTTGTTGAAATCAATTACTGATGTCTATTATATCTCTATTATTTGTTCTATGTTATATAGTTAGTATCATCTCATACCCACTATATCCAAACTTCAAAATCACCATCATCATCATTAACACCTTTACCATCACCTTTATCAGATATAAGACCACCACCCATTGTCCCTCTTGCACATACTTTTGATCCATCACCATCTTCTATACCACATTTTCCACAAATAGTTCTCCCAATTACAACACCATCAACATCATCAAATACTATGCCTTCCTCTACATGCAGTGCTAAGTTAGTGATAGAGATTGTGGATGGGAGGTATAAGAAATATGTAAATATTACTTAAATTAAAATTATGATGTTCCTATTAGTGGTTTTGTTTTTATATATAGTTATGATTTGCTTGTTTTCAATATTATTTTTATATTTTTATAGTTTCATTCCATTTACAAAAGTATTCAGCTATAATTACAAAGTCTTTCAAGAAAATGATTGATTCTAAAGCATTCTCGTGGAAGAAAGTTTCTTAATCAACAAGAGAGACTAACTTTAATCACTTTCAGGTAAAAAGAAATAAACAAAAGCAATGAAAATTAATTATCTAATTAGTTAACTATTATGTTGGTTATTATTTAAGTATTAAATAATTATGTCCTTATTATTAATAAAGTTATTTTTTGAGTTTTCTATATATAGATATCGAATCAGTGCACATGGTACCCAAATTTAATGGACAAATAAAGTCATTGTTGGAGAGCAAAACTACTGAATGGTACTTAGATTTTGTTCAAAAAATAAAGATTCTAAAAGATATTCCTAATTTTATACCCGAGGATGAGTTGCCCGAGTGACTTAAGTATTGGCATGAGCTAGGGTGAAAAAAAAAAATCAAAGATAGCTATCAAAAACCAATGGACTAAGGTAGCTGGAAAAGGTACAAGAATGTCTCGCAACATAGGAGGGTTAAAATCTAGCATTAATGCGCTCGAGATTTTGTACAATTTATAAGTTTAAAACATTTATATATTTAATAGTTGGCCTAATAGTCCAAATAAATCAAATCTATGCATGGTTTAATTATTTTAGCTAACATTTTCTAACATTTGTTAATTTTTTAATTAATAAATACATAATTTAGGCTGAAGAATTGAGTTGAGATTCCAATTTTTATGAGATTTTCAGAAAGATGCATGTGAAGAAAGTGGATGGGCAGTTTGTTGACAACAAGTCTCAGATGATTACTGTAAAAATCTATTATATTAATAAACTTGTAGAACTACAGTAAATTTTGAAGGTTGTTTGGAATCAAAATAATAGATTTATTTTATGTATATCTAGAATAGTATTTTTTTACTATTTTATCACAAAAACTCATGGAGGAACGTGTGATAGCTGCTTCTCAACGAATTGAAAGTTCTATGGATCTTCAACCACTTGACTATGATCATATCTATTTGGAGACCATAAGAGGTCAGAAGAAGCATCAAGTATAAGACATCGACTTGAAGGGAATGACATTTTGTTGTAGCAGTCATGCTTCTAATTCCTCTGTCATAGTAGTGGTAGATGAGGCGGTTGAATAGAAAGTAATGAAAATAAATGAATGTTTTGAAGTTATGGAGATAGAAATGAAAGAGAAGGTTGAGCATATCACTCAATTGAAAGAAAACATGTAGGAAATGAAAGAAGAGAAAATAAGTAGATTACTCATTTAAAGAAAGAAATATAGGAAATGAAAGAAGTGGATGATGAGATGAACGAAAATAAGATTGTTAAGCAACAAGATGATGCCCTATATGGTGTCATAATTACAGCCTTGACGCAATAGATAGCATTATGAGTTCCAGTAGTGAAACCATGCAGAAGAGGCTAGCACTAATACACCAGCTAATTATGAGGATGATTTTATTTTAAAAGATGATGAAACTATGTTATGTTTTTATTTTAACCATGAAACTTTTGTATAAGAATTATTTTTGAATTGTTTTGGTTTTTGTTTATTAAAGAACAAGGAATCAAAAAAAAAGTGAAGAAGAAGATGAGATAGGTAAATGTTTTTCATGGTTAAATATGTCATGGTGAAGTCAATTTGTAATGTGTCTAAATAAATTATTGCTTCATATCTTCAGATGTAAATCAAAGCACAGAGAAAAACAAGAGAAGAAGAAAACTTCTGGATTTTTGGCTACCTGTTCCTCTTTCATACTCTCTAATAAATTTTTTTGGTACAAGTACAGATACATTATCTCGTTCTAATATTGAAAAGAAGATGTGAGACTATATAAAAGGAAATAATCTACATGTATGCCAACATCCATCGTCTTCACCTCCACCCAATGAGAATCCATGGTGTTATTCTTTAATTTCAATTAATCATTAAATATTCTTGTTTTTTAAATGATTAATGAGATAGGTGGAAAATAATATATGATGATAAGTTGAAAGATCTACATTGATGCAAGTCTTTCATAAGATTTGCAGTCTCAAAGCTCATATTTCCTCACTTAATTAAAAAGGAACGGTTAGCAACTTGCTAGCACATGATTTCTGCCAATGTGTCGCTAAACAAAAAAAGATTTATTTGGTGGCATTATTGTTCTTGATTCTGGTTTTGTTCTGTGTTGGCTGACTAACCTAACCAATGATTCTTTTTTTCATTAAAAAAAGTGTGTCATCTCAAAATTGAGTTGGATGTAAGATTATATTGATCTTGGATATTATTCAGTAGAGACAGTCTCACTCCTAGTGGCTCTTAAAGTGCACTATCCATAGTGGATCACAATCCTAAGGGGAAATCACAAAAGTCAACATATCACTAAATTTTATGAATTTTATGATGAGTGCCTACAGAAGTATGGCAATGCTAACGTCTAAAAGTTTTTTACTGATCTGTTTGATTATTTTCTCTTGCCTTCCTTGGTTGAGATAGAAATTACACCCACTTGTGCTTTTCCTTCACCTCAATTCTCACCATCCTTCTTCTATAGAACATCTCTGACCAGTTTAACCAAACAAACAATCTATAGCTTATTGCTCGAGCTCACCAGCTTGTAATGGATGGCTACAAATGAGGCCATTATCAAAAAGTTTTTGATTTTGATTTTGTTTTTGATTTTGATTTTATTTTTGATTTTGTTTTTGTTTTTTAAAATGTTTATGCTGTGGAATGATAGTTTTTTTGGTTGTGTTGATATTGTTTGAGCCTTAAAATTTATGTAGTTTGAGCCTACACCAAGGAGAGGAGAGCCATATGAGACCAGAAGAATGCCAGATAACTTTCTTTATTGTGAGCGAACACAAATTGGTGCAGCCCACCTCCTATTTGTGGTCCTTGTTCCTGGTGTTTGCTTATTTATTAAGGTGGTCATTTTAATGATGGTGCTGGTTGCTCAACTACAACAGCAAGGGTGCATGATGGATGGGCAAAGCTCCCTTCTTTTTCTTCCATTTTGCTCCAATTATTTGCTCAGCTGATTCGTATTTGATTTTGCTACTTTCCGTTGTAGTTCACCTTACAATGGGTGTCTATTATTATCATGTGCTAGTATTCTTGTTTTAATAAAACAAGTTAATAATCAGTATGTGTATCATTTTATGTATCTATTCAATTGATGAAATCATCTTGTTTTGCTAGGTTTGAGCTGTTTGATATGGTGAAGAAATATTCATATTCATTATGAAAACATGGGACACACAAGTGTGGTGCCTCTGAATAATAAAATGAGTTAGTTGATGGGGTCGGAGTTGCATGCTTGGAGGCTCCAGTAAGTATCTTGATCCTTAATGCTAAAAGGAAGAAGATGGTGTTGGACTTGGACTTGGGAACCCATCTCAGGGAAAAATAGCATGATTCGATTTCTCATAGGATACTTGTTCTCAATTTTTTATTTGTTTCTAATAACTTCTTCTAGCTACACTATATTATTTAAATAGTTTTTTGGTTTGTTATTTCTTTTATTATTTTTTTCTCTTGTTTATTATTTCATACCTATTTCATATATGCAGCAGCAGCCCTTGAAAATAATGAAAATGTATTAGTAAAGTGCTTGAAATTGGGAAATAAACTTGAGGTAGATGCTTTAGTTGCTAGATATGGTCATACAGTGCATCTAGAAATTAAGTAATATTTTCCTTCACGTTTGTTTCCTTTTTTTTGTGTTTAGAGTGTGCCTTTCATTAGTTTATAATATTGTGGCTTTAATTCATGATTTTAGTGTTGATAATAATGTTGTCGAGGGAGTTTAAAATAATTTTTCTGAGTAGTATCAGATGCAAAACAACAACAGAAGTGCTATATGGAATCAGAGTTAGCTGCCTTTACGAGACAGATAAGACACATTGTTCCAGTAGAGAAACCATGTAGGAGAGCCTAGCACAAATGCTTCAGCGAATGGTGAGGATGATAATTTTGTTTTAAATAATTATAAACCTATGTTATATTTTTGTTTTAATTATGTAATAATTGTATCAAAATAATTTCTGAACTACTTTTTCTTTTTGTTAACTATAAAAAATTATTTATGGTATATGTTTTTATTCAATTTAATATAAAAATATAAAAAGATGTAATAAATTTTTTGTCAAATAAATTGTGAAAATAGCTTGGGAATGAAAATAGCAAAAAAATTTTTAATCGCTAATTTAGGTTGGGAATTATCTATATATATTGAGTCAATAAATATTAATTCTATTCTTAATTACGATAAAAATTAGCAAGAAAAAAAAATAATTAGCTAGGGAATTTCATCATTAAAAAATTTGTAGAAAATTATTTTTTCTCATTAATATTTTATGACAAGCACTTTAGCTTGGGATAATTTTCATCATTATTCTAATGTTATTCTATTTTAGTGATGAAAAAATCCTATATAGATAGAGATTATACTTTAGCCACCTCGGCTTTTTCTTATAGTCAGATAGATAGATAGATAGATAGATAGATAGATAAGTATATAAATAGATATTTAGATAAATATATAAATAAATAAATAAATAATATATATATATATATATATATATATATATATATAGATTTATAGATATATAGATAGTTAGTTAATTAGTTAGTTAGTTAGATATATAGATAAACATATAGACAAATAGATATATAGATAGATAAATATAGAGAGAAAAAGATTGAAAGATAAATAGATAGATAGATAGATAAATAGACAGAGATAAATAAATAAATAGATAGATAGATAGACATACATGTAGATAGATAGACAAATATATAGACAGACAGACAAATAGATAGATAGATAAACAAATAGGGAGATAGATAGATACGTAGATAAATAGATAAACAGATAGATAAATATAGATAGATAGATAGATAATATATAGTCAAATAGATAGATATAAAGATATTTAGATAGATAGATAGATAGATAGACACATAGATATAAAGACAAATAGATAGATAAATAGTTAAAGAGATAGAAAGATAGATAGAAAGGTTTATAGATAGATAGAAAAACAAAGAGATAGAGAGAGAGAGATAGACAAATAGAAAGACAGATAGACATAAAGAAAGATAGAACAATATATTGTTAGATAGATAGACATATAGACATATAAACAAATAGAAACATAGATAGATAGATAGTTAGATAGAAAGACAAATAGATAGTTATAATGATAGACAAATAAAAAAATAGATAGATAGTTAGATAGATAAATAGAGAAATAGATATATATACACATGGTAAGATTGACAGATGCACAAATAGATAGATAGATAGGTAGATAGATAAATAGATATAGATAGATATATAAATAAATAGTCATATAGATAGATAGATAGATAAATAGATTGAAAGAATGAAAGAAAGAAATATAGATATAAAAATATATAGATAGATAGAAATATAGATAGATTAATAGATAGATATATATAGAAAGATATATATATATATATATATATATATATGTGTGTGTGTGTGTGTGTGTGTGTGTGTGTGTGTAGACAGACAGACAGATAGATAGTACCATAATTAGATAGAGAGAAAGATACATAAATATATATATATATATATATATATATATATATATATATATATATATATATAAAATTATAAACAACTAGATAGAAAGTCATATAGAGATATAGACAGATAGACATATAGAAATATAGATAGATTGACAGATAGAAAGTGATATAGATACATAGATAGATACATAGATTGATTAATAGAATGATAGATATATAAATAAACATACATACAGATAGATAGATAGATAGACAGACAGATATATAGATAGATAGATAGACAAACAGACAAATAGATAGATAGATAGATGGATAATTAGATAGATAGGTAGATAGATATATAGAAAGAAAGATAGAAAGATAATTACATATTAGATAGATAAATATATAGATAGATAGATATATATATAGATATATAGATATATAGATATATAGATAGATCGATATATAGATAGATAGATAGATAAATATATAAATAGATAGACATGTAGATAGACCTATAAATAGACAAATAGATAAAAATATATATGTATACATATTAGATAGACAACTAGATAGATAGACATATAGACAAATAGATAGATAGATAGATAGACAGATAAATAGGTTGAGAGTTATACAATTATATAGATAAACATATAGATAGATAGATAGACAGATAAACAGATAGATATATATATAGATAGGTAGGTAAGTAGAAATGTAGATAGGTTTATAGATATATAGGTAGATAGATAGATAAATAGATAAGAAGATAGATAGATAGCAATATAGATAAATAAATAGATAGATTGATAAATTGATAGATTGATAGAAAGATATTTAGATAGAGAGATAGAGAGATATAGAGAGATAGATAGATATATATATATAGATAGATATATATATATATATATATATATATATATATATATATATATATATATAGGTAGACATATATATAATTAGATAGATAGGCATACAAAAAGATAGATAGAAAGATAGATATATATAAAGAACAAATAAATAGACAAACATATAGATAGATAGAGAGATAGACACATAGACAGATAGAAAAATAGATATATTTATAGATAGGAAGATAGGCAGATAGATAGATAGATATAGATAGAAATATTGTTATATTTATAGATAGATATATAGAAATATACATAGATATATATATATAGTAGATTGATAGACAGACAGACAGATAGATAAATAATTACATATTAGATAGATAGATCGATAGATATATAGTTAGAAAGATAGATATATAGATAGATCGATAGACAGATAGATCGATATATAAATAGATGACAAGTAGATATACCTACAAAGAGACATATAGATAGAAATATATATATACATATTAGATAGACAACTAGATAGCTAGACATATAGATAATTAGACAAATAGATAGATAGATAGGTAGGTAGGTAGAGATTTATACAACTATATAGATAAACATATATATATATATATATAGTTAGTTAGTTAGATAGACAAATAAATATATAGATAGATAGATAGGTATAAATCTAGATTGGTTTATAGATATATAGGCAGATAGATAGATAACTAAATAAGAAGATAGATAGATATATAGAAAGATAGATAAATAAATATATTGATGATAACTAGATAGATTGATAGAAAGATATTTAGAAAGAGAGAGAGAGAGATATATATATATAGGTAGACATATATATAGATAGAATGATACATACAAATAGATAGATAGAAAATAGATATATATAAATAAAGACAAATAAATAGACAAATATATAGATAGATAGAAAAATAAACACAGACAGATAGATAAATAGATAGATTGATAGATAGGGAGATAGGCAGATAGATAGAAATAGATAGAAAGATAGATATATGTATAGATATTATATATAGAAATATACATAGATAAATATATATATATATATATATATATATATATATATATATATATATATATATATATATATATAGTAGATAGATAGATGACAGACAGATAGATAGATAGACAAATAGATGATAGTTATATAGTTAGATAGATAGATAAATAGATATATAAGTAGATTGATAGATAGAAAGATAGATATCTAGATAGAAATAAAGAAATAAAGAGATAAAGAAAGATAGATAGATAGTAGATATAGATAGATAGATAGATAGATAACTAGATAGACTGATAAAAAAATAGATAGATAGATAGACAGATAGATAGATTTATTGATTGACATATAGACATATAGATAGATAGATACATAAATATATAGATATATAGATAGATAGATATATAGATAGATAAATAGATAGATATATAGATATGTAGATATATAGGGAGATAGAAAGATAGACAAATAGATAGATAAATAGTTTGATAGATATACTATTATGTAGATAGTCAAATATATAACACTACAAAAGAAATTCCAAATAACTTGGAAATATTCGCTAGCTAAATAGGATTTCGCTATTGCTAAAATAGAATAACAATGGATTAATGACCGACATTTTCCAAAACTAATGTGCTCATCGCAAAAAATTAATGTTCAAAAAATTCCATATCAAAAAATTTTTAACGACGTAAAATTCCCAAACTAAATTTTTTTTTACCTTGCTAATTTTGATCGTATTTTAGATTTTCAAAAAGTCCCTAGCTAAATTAGCAATGGAAAAATCTCTAGCTATTTTCATTCCAACATTATATTTACTATTTTATTTTTTTACAAAAAAAATTGATTACATATTTTTAAGTTTTTATATTAAATTAAATAAAAACATAAACTATAAACCATAATTTATAATTAACAAAATATAATAGCAATTAATAAATTTTTTTGATACTATATATTACATTGATAAAACAAAAACATAACAAAATTTTATTACATCTTCATCAATACATCTAATGAGATTGCATAAAGTATAGTCTATTCATGAAATTGACTTTCCTTTCTCTCCCCTAGCTCCTCTGGTCACCATTGAAGAAATCATAGCCATATTTCTATATCACACCTTCCTAAGATAAAAAAACATAAACAAAAAATAATGACCCACCTCAAGTCTAGACCTTGATAATTTATTGCTAAAGAATGAAAATGATCCACCTCGGCACGAACATGAACCATCGTATTGAACATGAAGGCTTCAAAAAATGAAGGAGCCCCAGTTGGAGTGATTATCAGCTTCTACCAGTAGAATCCTTCTTTTAATTCTTGTTTTATTTAAATAAAAAAATGCAAAACAAGACTTTTGTTTTCCACTTTAATAAGAAGCACAAGCAAAGCATGCTTGAAAAGCAAGAGTACACACTAATATTTTAAAATTATTAGAAATGATAATTTTAATAAGAACTACACATTTTCTAGATCCTCAAATCTCTGAACACAGCTTTCTACCATTATCCCAACACATCAAACCTAAGAATGGATGTAGTGAGACCAATGTGAGGTGGAAATCATACCCTAATAAGATTCTGGATCAGGTTAGGTCATTAGGAGTAACCCTAAATTTTTATTGGTGTCCATTATATCTAACTACATCTATAACATGTATAACTACATACTTTAAAAACTTAATATCCATTCATATCATTTATCACATTCATACATGTTTTTTCAATATTGTATAAATCTTTATCATTTTCCCAAATATTTTAGGAACTTAAAATTACTTTTTTCAACCTTAAATGTATCTTTATTGTATTTTTATAAGTTTGTATTAATCATTAAGCTTTAATATGTTTAGGGTTTGTATTTTTGTTTCACTTAATATCATTTAACTAAATTTGATTTCTAATAAAATGTTCATTTGTTAAAATTTATGTTGTAAATTTCAAAACAAATAACAATATGTCTGTTAAATAAATATTATAAAAAATTTTTAAAATATATATGTGATGTAGTGTCATTTTACAGAGATAAAACTTTAAAAATAAAATCTATTTACAAAATAAAAATTGCACCTCATAATATGCAATATGTTATATTTATTATAAATAAACAATGTTTGAAATGTATCTATTAATTACAAAAAAAAAACATTGTCATGTATTTAATTTGAAAAAAAAATTAATAATAATTATTAAAATAACAAATTCATATTTTTATATGGTCATTTATATATTTTGAATAAAAAAAAATAATTAATTGTAGACAAATTTACTCATATATTTATATGATAATCTATTTTGTTTGAACATAATTAAAGAAATAATTGTTTTTTTATGAAACATTAAAAACATTTTTTTATATCCACTACATTATATTTGTTTGAATTTTAAAGTTTCTAAAAATTTATTAATAATAATAAATAACAGGTAAAAATTTATCATAGGCATTAATATTTTAATTAAAAAATTATATATAAAAACAAAAACAATATTATCTATTTATGAACTATATTTTCAATTTTAATATGATTGTAAAAATAAAATAATTTACAAATATGCCAACTTCATTTATTTATATTAGTATAATGATAGTTATTTAAATATAAATATTAAAAAATAACTATTTGAATAAAATAGAAGCTCATATATTTAATTCATAATTTCATTTTACACATTAATATGCTTCACACACACACACACACATACACACACACACACACACACACACACACACACAGATATTTGTTTTAAATATAAAAAATTACAATATTTTATACATTGTGTATAATATATAATATTTTATTTTAATTAAATTTCAATTCAAAAAATTTTAAATACATTTACACACACACACACATATATAATAGTTTCATGTGTAACTTTAAAAATACATTATGTATATAGGTATATGTATGTGTTTGTGTGGGTGTACAGTAGTATATGAATGCATACAAGTATATACACACTACTTTGAAAATGTAGATATATGTGTGAATATATACAAAAGTACAAAAATGTGTATGCTGATATATAATGTATAGTAATGAATATAGATGTATAAATGTGTGTGTGTGTGTAGGGTAGTGTATATGCACATATATATTAATGCATATATATGTAAATATCAACATTAATTTTGAGAAAGAAAATACTTGAGCACATAAATATTAACATATTCCACAAATTCGTGAGAGTTGGAGCAAAAAGTGACATTATTGCAAGATACTACTAATCTCCCATCTGTAACACTTTGCCTCAAAATTTGATCAGTGTACTACTTGCAATGATAAGGTTCATTCAATACTACATACCATGGAGTTACATTTTCATTCAATATTATAATTTGTTCAAAAAAAAATTCTATCTAATATTTTCTTCATCAACTCTTCTATCTTTTTTTTCTAGTCTTTATAAGCTATTTTTAATTTTGATTATATGTGCATTTCTTATCTAATATCTCTAGTTCAAACTATTTTAATAGTAAAATTTATCAAATCAATCCAGGCCTGATATCTTTCTTTTCTATGAGATATTTGATTATAGAATATTTAGTATATACTATGACTTTGGTTCCCACTAAATATGATATTAACTTGCCAAAAGAAAAGATTGTTGATACAAGTTCTTTCTCTATAGTGGTGTAATTCAATTGGGCATTTGAGAGCGTGTTGTTATCATAGTATATGATAACTATTTATAAATTTTTGTATAACTATATAAAACTCTTCATAATTATATTTAACTATATTTGTAACTATGTAAACTATTTTTATAACTATATTAATAACTATATTAATAATTATATTAATAACTATATATATATATATCAATTTTTTTTAATTTTATAATATTATATAACTATATGTTTAATTCTTTATAACTATATTTTTAAGAAAATATATCATATGTATAATAATATATAACTATATATAATTGTATTTTACTAAATGTATAGCTATAAAATGTTATATATAAATATATCTTTAACTACATACATTTTTATAACTATATATGTATTACTATATATAAATATTTGTATAACCATGTAATACTCTATATAATTAAATATAATTATATATGTATCTATGTATACATGTATGTATTCATACAATTAAATCTATATATTTTTTTATAACTTTGTATATATTTATGTATAACTACTTTTAACTACTTGTATGAATATATCTACATATAATTATATGTTTAACTATATATAACTCTATTTTTAATTATATATACTATAGGTATAAGAACATATAGAGGTTGAACTCCCTCTCTGGTGACTATCTCTTGAGGTATATTGATTTTGTTTCTTTCTCTCATCAAATCTCTTTACTGCCATATGAAAACGGAATTGAGGTTTAGTGAAAGAAATGGGGGTGACTTCATAAAGCTATTTAGTAGGCTATGTGCCAACATATGATGCAGATTTTTATGCTAGGTCTTGATGCTGGCTGTAAGACAACCATTCTGTATAAGTTGAAGCTTGGTGAAATTGTCACCACAATTCCTACTATTGTCTTCAATGTAGAGATTATTGAATACAAAAACATCAATTTCACTTTGTGGGATGTTGGGGGTCAAGATAAGATTCACCCTTTCTATAGGGATTACTTCCAAAATACCCAATTTCTCATATTTGCGGTGGACAACAATGATAGAAATTGTGTTATTGAAGCTAGAGATAAGTTGCATAGATTCTTAATCGAGGAAAAGTTTCGAGATACAATTTTGATGGTGTTTGCCAATAAGCAAGATCTTCCCAATGCTATGTATGCAACTAAAATTACTGACAAGCTAGGAAATCACTCTCTTTGCCAATGCCATTGGTACATTCAGAGCACATGTGGTACCTTTGGCGATGGCCTCTATGAGGATCTTGATTGACTTTCCACCAACATTTCCAACAAGTCATAAATAATTTTAGCAGGATGAGACAAACTTTGTTGACATATCTGGATGCAGATCTAATCTTTGCCTACTTTGTCTGAGTTTTGTTCTGTTATGTGATGACAACATCTAGTTCTCGGGGGATTCAAATTATATTTATATTTATATATTATATGCCTGAAATACAAGACCTCATTTACTTTGCACTGATCTATTGTAAGCCGAGCTTGTTTGTTTTCTGTTTTGTCTTTTTGCCATTGGATCCCAAAGGTATAAGAACATATAACTATAAATAATTGTCTTTGACTATATGTATAACTATAAAATATTATACATAACTAAAATTTAAAAATATAATTAACAACATATATTTAATATACATTTTTATATAATAGTATATCAAAATATATTTTACCATATATATATATATATATACCTATAGATAACTATATCTATACATATATAAAATTATATGAAAAAATATATATAGCTACATGTATAAATATAAGTATAACTATATGTGTAACTACATGTATAACCACATATAACGATATGTATAATTACATGTGTAACAACATACAACATTATTTTTAACTATATGTGTATTACTATATATAAATATTTGTATAGATATAACACTATATAATTAAATACAACTATATTTGTAACTATATATACATATATGTAAATTTATATATTTATTTATAACTTTATATATTTATGTATAACTATATAAAAATATTTATAGCTATATATACTATATGTATAATAACATATAACTATAAATAATTATATCTTATTATATCTATAACTATAAAAACTTTATACATAACTTAATTTAAATATATAATTTACAACTTATATTTAATATACATTTGTATATATTAGTATATAAAAATGTATTTTATTATATCTATACCTATACATAACTATATGTATAATTATATAAAATTATAAGAAAAAGTATATATACCTACAAGTATAAATATAAGTATAACTATACACATAACTATATTTATAACCACATGTAACTATATTTATAATTACATGTATAACAACATACAACATTATGTTTAACTATATGTGTATAAATATATATAAATATTTGTATAACTATATAACACTCTATACAATTAAATATAACTATATTTGTAACTATCTATACATATATGTAAATATATATATTTGTTGATAACTTTGTATACATTTATGTATAACTACTTATAATTACCTGAGTTATGGATCAATGCAAAACATCCTCAGAAATCAGGCATTATTTGGATGATAGCTATCATACACTACTTTCTTTTTCCTTAAAAACTAATGAATGTTGATAAAACATTCATAAAATTTGAAACTTTTAATCATATCACAATGTTCATATAATAATGAGAGTACTATAAGCTCCAATTTGTTTAATAGTTTACATCCTCAGTTCATTGGGTACACTCAGGGAAAGCTACATGAGTTGGTAATGAAATCATACAAATATCATGAGATTGCTGCTACTCAAAATGAGGTATTAGAGCTATGGATCAATGCAAACCTATCTCAAAAATCAAGTATGATTTTTATGATAGCCATCACATACTGCTTTCTTTTTTCCTTATTAAACTAATGAATGGTGAAAAAATGTTCTTAAAATTTGAAACTTGTAATCATATTAGGTTTGCTATTATGTTTCTTTCATGGCTGATTTATGAACTTCTCTAGACTATTATGCATTTCTATTTAATATTACTTATCATCTAGTTTGTGCTTTGCTTATTCACTTGATATCTACATGAATACATCCATTGAGTAGCCAAGCAATTTTACACGTGGAACTTGATTGAGTGTATATGTACATGTATGTTGTAGTGTATATTTACATATATTATATGTACATATACATATATACTAGTATATATGTATAAGTATTTACTAGTATATATGTACATACTTGTAAAAATATATACTGCAGAGTAAATGTACATAAATGTACATAAATACTATAGTGTATATGTATATATGTATATATGCACATATACACTGTAGTATATGTGTACATTTACTGAGTATCTATGTACATATAAATACTTGTACACATATACCAGTATATATGTACATATACATATATACCAGTGTATACATATATAATGCTATATGTGTATAAGTACATATATAATAGTATATATATACACATATATACTACAATATATATGTACAAATATTTTACAGTTTTATATATTTATGACATAAAGTTTTGAAAAATCATGACATAGAGTTTTTAGTGAAGTAATATTTAGCATGGTTTGCATTAAATTAAAATTTTACAAAGTTTGAGTAATCTAAAACTTTTCATTTGTTATATCTACTACTAAACTATATGTGTATACCTATATATAAATATTTGTATAACTATATAAAACTCTATATAATTAAATATAAGTATATTTGTAAATATGTATACATATTTGTATATATATATGTAAATCTATATATTAGTTATATATATATCTATATATAACTATATATAACATATTTATAACTATGTATACAATATGTATAATAACATATAAATATAAATATTTGTATCTTACTATATGTATAACTATAAAAACTTTTTACATTTAGATTAGATATTAATCAGATATAAGAATAAAAAAGTAAAATTTTTGATTAATTAAAATTTTTTTTAAATATTAAGTCATTAAGTATTTTTGTTTAATGAAATTATGATTATGAAGTATCTGAAGATGATATCTTTTTAATTCAAATAAGTTAGAGGTAAGTGATAGGTTGGTTTGTCGAATATGAGTCTTTATAACCTGTTAAAATACTTTGACATCAATTATTGTTCTACTTCTTTTAGAGGATATGAAGAATCTAGATGCATTGAGTTTGAAAAAATTATATAAAATTTTTTCATGATATCTAAAATGTCTCGTGATTTGCTGATCTTTACTATGTTTAGTGTATATTAAAGTATATCATATTTATGATTGTGAATATTATTTTAGATAGGAAAATCAAATTACAATCAATATTATTTAAAATTTGTTATGATAGAAAGATTAAGATAATACATAGATGAGCCTTCAAAATCAAATTCATACATTACAACAAAATACATATGCTGATGTAAATGATAAATTTTAAAGTTGTACAAATCATAATAGTTAGATTCAAAAGGATTTTATAATTTTTATCATTTTATGACTTAATGATTTGTAATATTTTTTATGTTTTAGTTTTATTTTGAAAGATAATGCTACCATATTTTATTTTAATAAGTATTAATTATAATTTTAAATTAAATAATTTTATAAATATTTTTTTAAATTCATAATTTTAAATTTTTTATATACTAGGTATGTATGTATATATTTTGTATTTACATTATGTATACATGTATCTACACAAAAATTTCTATCTATATATAATGTGTATATGTATATATTCAATATGAGTGTATATACACTTTGTATGTACATTCTATATACATTATGTATATATTTTGTATATTGTAATACACAATAATTATATTATGTGTATATATAGATACACATAACAATTAACACATCTATGTTATGTATAATATATTGATATAATGCTACCATCATTCTCAGCACTTGCCGACTGCAAACACTGTCTAGGGGACATGGCCCATAGGTGTCCAAGGTCCAAAGCCTGGGCTCATGTGAAGTGGACAAGGTACCATGGACAGGCCCTGACGAGGGCATGCCTGGCATTCCTGGTTCATACCTAGGCTATTCTAGGGTTGCCACGTGCCAGGCAGGGCAATAGCCATTCTCATCACAATTTTTGGCAAAGATTTTAATGAAAACTATCTAGACTATCTTAATTTCTTTTTTCTATGAAGTTTGAGGTGATGAATATATATAATATTCATTATATTTATTGCACAATTTTAATTTATGTATTTTTTTTCAGTTGTATATAGTCTATGTAGTGTAGTGCTCATATTGATGGCATGCTCCAAACACTTTTACTTTTGTTCTTTAAAAAAAACATCAGCTGTCTTGGGGTAGTCTCCAACATGTTAGCTGAAATGATGGTGGTGGTGGCGGCATTATCACTTTTTTCCCCCCGCTTTTATATCATATTCAATAATATAAATACATGGGTTTAGGTGCCTCATTCCTAATGCAATCAAACCTATAAAAGAGACCAAGCACAAAGCCACACCGAAGAAGAAATACATGATGAAAATTTATCTTCGAGAGCATGTTAGATTGATAAAATAGAAAGCATGTTGTGATTGAATTAGCATCAAGGTCATTGGAGATTGAATTATTTTGTTTTGGCACTTGTTGTTTTTTTGTTTTGTTTTGGAAGATAAAAATTCTGTTTTTTTGGGCATGTACTGTTCTAATTTTCACTGGGCGACTTTTTTTATTTTCTATTTGTCAATTAGTTTTCGTAAAGTCTGAAGCCTTCACAATTTGTTAATGATACTAGGTTTCTACTTACCATGCAGAGTTGGATGTTATGGCAGTGCAATACTAGGCCTCATTTGCTATCTCTTGTGGTGTGCTGATCTTTATTTTCAGTCATGTGGTGCATGACATGCACTGTATATGTAAACATAGTGAGTATATAAGTATGAATAAACTTGGTATATACCTAAGTATATACTGAGTATATATGTAGGTATATAATGAATATGAACATAAGTGGGTGCATATATTTATGTGAAGACATGTATATATTGTCATACATACACGCCCATTCACATACACACACACATGCATGCATTTGAATATATAATTGCTCAGGCTGGTCTGGTCATCATCATGCATTACTTATCGATGCATGTCATAAAAGTCATGAATATTAAACCTTTCTCAAGCTGTGGCATGAAGATATTTCTTATCTAAGCTAGCCAGGCAGCCATAGGTTGGTCATAAATCTTTTAGTAATTGTGTAGATATGTAATTATCACATGGTACAAAGCGTATGTATGAGGAAATAAGTTTTCTTGCTGTATGCACTACAATGATTGGTTATAATTGTACAATGTCTTAGGATGATGATAATGATGCTCATGTAGTCTCGTGTAAGTTATTTACATCTCACAAAACTATATTCAATTGGAAGGTAGAATGTATCATTACCTAATTTTTATAGGTCGCGAGTCCCAAAAACAATATCGGGTCTTGTTTAGGGAGAAGTAGCTCGCTGCCACGTCAAAAACTCGCTCAATCTCAAAATGAGGGGTTGGTAGGAAAGTTCATCAGTCGAGCATCATCTCCATTCCCACTTTTATCAGTGGTAGCTAGTGGCAGCAGCTGCAGTGGCAGTGGTAATAGCTGTTATGGCAGTAATAGCAGTAGTGGCAGTAGCGGCAGCAGTGGCAATAGCAACAATAGCAATAGCAGGAGCAGCAATAGTGGTGCCGGCAGGAGCTGCAGCAGCGGCAGCTGTAGTAGGGGTAGTGGAACCAACAACGGTAGCAATGGCAGCCGTAGTAGGGGCAGCGATAGTGGTAGTAGCCGGAGCAGTAGTAGTAGCAGTGACAGCGGCAGCAACATCAACAGTAAATGCTATATATACGTATGTATATACAAACATATATTACTGCAATATTTGTACATATAATACTACGGCATTATATGTACATATATACTGACTATATATGTACTCAGTAAATATGTACATATAATACTATAGTAATATATGATAATATACACTATAATATATATGACCATACATACTATAGTATTATATATTTATCAAAACATAACTTTTTTTATTTGTTTATTATTTGTTTTTTTTTTGATTTATTCACTTATTTAAATTTCGTATTGATATGGTACCTCATTGTTCTCCATATGAAGTTTGTATAAGTGAGGGATTTTTTTTACTAGACATGATGCACCGTGACTTAGATAGCTTTGTAGTAGCTTAAAGATAGTGATCAAAGGAGATGAGGATGAGAAAGCAACGTCAATGCATAGATAGATTATACTTTATGGACTATTGGTAGATACATTGATGAATAAGATATAATTTCTTAGATTATAGTTATTCAAAATTATTATTCTAATAATTTATTCATCATTTTGTGTTGCACATTAGCATGGTGGAATGCTCATTTTTTCTATGTTCAAAATTCCTATTTATATTTTCATGGTTACTACTACAAATGATCAGTCTCAATTTCATCTGCTAGTTCTTTTGTTAGCTTGTCAACTCAGGCATGCCGGTGCAGAGCAACCCCCTCATAAGCCTTGGGACTTATAGAAAGTTCTAGTTACGGGGAGGCTAGATGTGAACTTTGATGCCCCAAGCTTGGCTCGTAGCTCATCTTCCAGGTTTTTCTCTATGATTTTTTAAAGATATTTTCCAAAATTATATAATCTTCGTATTTCTTATTTATGTTGATAGCGAAATTTTGTTCTGCCTTTGTGAAGTATAAATGAGATAATACTAATTTGTTGTAGTTTTGTGTCATTTGAGGCTATGTGATTATATATATATATACTTATAATACTGTAGTATATACATACATATATACTGTTGTATATAGAAAACTTTTAAAAAATATAATTAATACAAAATTTGAAAATTTTGAAATATAATAAAAATATAAATTTTTTCAATAAAGTTAAAAAAAAATAAATTAATATTTAAAAATAAATACTTATATGTTTGCCCCTACTAAAATTTATAAGAATTAAATAATTGAGTAATATTTTTTTATTAACTTTTAACATTTAGTCTTTATTAAAATAATTAATATAACTTTTTTTTAATTATCTTATCACATTAAGTAATTTTTTGAATTTTAAAAATTATAAATGATATCAAATAATATGAAATTTTATGCCTTTAAAATTATTACATGTTATCTTCATAAAAATTAATATGATGAATTCTTAAAAATTTATAACCATAAAATATAAATTTTTATATATTTTTTAAAATTAAGAGTATTTTATAACTCTTAGGAGAGTGGATAGAAGACAAATCATCTTTTCATGTATATCTTATTATATCAAGTTTGTTAATTTTATAGCTATTTGATATTTTTTTTATAAGGATAAACATATATTTTTTTTAAATTGTTTATATATTTATTGTTTAATTAATATTATAATAAAAAATTGTAAGGTGTATATTTTTTATTTGTACCTTGCTACACGGACATTAATTTAGTTGAAAAAATTTTGATAGTAAAGAAAATAAATGAGTCTTTTTGTATTTTATATATATATTAAATTATTTATTTAATGTTTTTATAATTTAAAATATAAATATTTTGGAAATATATATAATTTGTTATTTAATGTTTTTTTTGTTGAGACTAAGTCCTCCATCTTTCTCCCACCATTTTCGAAGAATAAGCGACGCAATTACTCCACAGTCCTCCATTCTTTTCTCGACACCTATGCAACATAAACATATTCAAATTAAGTAATAATTTGTTATTGATTTGAGGTACGTTTTCTACCCTAATTATTCATCGATTATCTTAATGCGTATTGAATCTGTTAATTTTTTTTTCTGAAATTCTTCTTTAATCGTATACATTAATTTAATAATACTTACTGTGATACATACCTAATGCATTTTTGTTGTGTTGGGTAGTAGGTATGCTAATATAAATTTACTTTAATTATACTTTTTTTAATACATATTCGGTTAATTTAATTATACTTTTTTTAAAATACATATTCTATTAATTTAATTATAATTGGATTGCTTATATAAACTTAATCGTATATAACATAAAATGGGTGGTTTGTATTGGGTAGTGTGTATATAACACATAAATATATAAGTGTATTTTATTATATTTATAACTATAAAAATAGTTTACATAAACATAACTATATATAAATATATATATATATAAATATTTTATTATATTTATAACACTATATATATATATCATACTTTTATATATGATACATTCAATATACATGTCGTGTATTTTAGATATAATTAGTATTATACATATAACATTATATACATATTTTACACAAATAAAGATATATTGACTTTATGATAGGATTTTAATAATGTATATTTGAAATTTGTAAGTCATCATTATGAAATACGCGTCTAATAAATTTGCATTATGAAAATATCTATTATTCCATAATGCCTTGCCTACCCAATAAGTATAATTAAATTAATATCTGTAAACTATATTTTATACATGACTTTATATATAGGGAAACCCACATGCTCTTATAAAAATGTAAGAGTGTATTTAATATCTCTAAATTTAAAGTATAGTCACATAAATATCTGTTAATGTCAAATTAATATCTGTAAATATTTATTGATCAGTTTTCAATTAGTTCAAATAAAAATGTAATAGGCTTTATGTATTCTGATACTAATTTACAAGACATTTAAATACATGTATATATTTGACTATATTTTAATTACTATGTTTAATTAAATGCCGCATAGGCTCCCTTATAAATACCCTAGCATTGACTATCAATATGATTCATACTAGATTAAAATATATAAGATATCCAGCTCATCTGACATACATTATTTCTTACATGAATTGATGCCGATGACTTTTTGATGGGTTTGAGAAGTTCCACCTATATGGATGAGTAGCTCTCTCATATTTTATCACCTCTATAGCAATTAACTCATAAATTGTATACCCATGGACTTGATACTGTTTACTTATTGTAAGCTAACCATAGAATTGTTTACTTGAGTAAACACTAGAAACTATTTACTTATTGTAAGCTAAGATAATCAATAAACATTGATAATTAATCCAAATAATCAATATCTATGAAATGATAATCCAGATTCATATAGTTAACTTTATTACTTGTTAAACTCATTTACTTGTGATACATTTTACCATGCTATTAAATAACTGACACTTGCATTGATTTTTGTAGTGTCTTGTCTCCCTATTGTTTCAATACCTAATGGTCTTTGAGCAATTATAATTACAATGATTCTTAGACCCAGACCACTTGTTTTTGATTTGCTTTAACATTTTCAATAGGTTGAATTTCTTTAAATTAACTTTGTATATAATTCTAAAGATGTTGATGTTTCACTTGTCTATCTCTGTTGAATCTCCTTGCTAATAATTAGATCTTGAACATCATCGAATTTCAATTTATTAGTTCTTGATGAACTATGAGCAACTATAATTGTAATATGATAATTTTTGATAGAGAACACAAAAGTATCAATGCACATACTTCATCATTGACTTCAATACCAAACAAACTTAATTGGGTTGTGATTGTGTTGACTTTATTGAGTTGTTGGGTCACTGATGTGTTTTCTGTCAAATTCACATTGAAAAAACACCTCATTATGTGTACTTTTTTTAGCATCAATTAGTTTTTCGTATATACTAGCAAGAGCCATCGTAAGCCTTACTATGCTCTTCTATTTTTTTATATTGAAAGTATGTTTGTAAGATATCATATTTCAGGTGAATTCAAGTGCTAGTATGTGGTCTTCTTTCTTCTTAGACTCTATCATCTTTATGAGAAGGGATTGATATAGATTTTTCTAGTATATATAATCCTCCATCTATATTTTCAAGAATCCAAATTTCCTTATATAGATTTTTTTATTTTCACTTTTCCTTCAAATGCATTCATTACTGTCTACAAAATATGAATTCTTGTAGAAAATTCTTGCAAAACACTATGTATGAGAATTGAGAACACCTATTTTAACTTGCTGATATTGTCTACAAAATTTTTACTATTTATTAAATTCATTATTATCATCAATAGTAACTTTGCCCAATGGTGCATCATAATGCACAACCTAACACTCCAATACCAATTGTTGATAATAACTTGATTTCCTATTTGTTAGATAGACATTTGGATAAACTGACAAATATAAAGGTAAACAGATTGAATGAGTGATATATTATATATATATATATAAAGTTTGACAAATAGGCCGAAAATAGAAAGATAGATAGTTTGAGAGATAGAAAAATAGAAATAAGATATATAAATTAATTGATAAATATATTAGTTAGATAGTTACATAGATATATAGATTGACATATAAACATTTTGACATAAAATAGAAAGATAGAAGGATAAACAAATAGACAAATATATAGATAAACTTATAGATAGATACATAGATATAAAAATAGACAGATAGATTGATTGATAGTCAGATTGATAGATAGACTAATAGACTGATAGACTAATAGATTGATAGAGAGGCAGATAGATATAGAGAAAGACAAATAGAAAGATATTTAAATAAATAATTAGAAAGACAAATAGATAGATAGATAGATAGGTCGGTAGGTAGATAACTATATAGATAGATAGATAGATAGATATAAATATAGATAGATAGATTGATTGATTGATAAACAGATAAATATATGGATATAAAGATAGATAGATAGGTAAACAAATAAAAAGATAGATATATTATAGATATACAGATAGATAGATTAATTGGTATATAGATAGATTGATTGATAGATAAATAGATAGATATAAAGATAGATAGATAAATAGACATTTAGAAAGGTATATAGATAGAGAGATAAATTGCCTTGTATATAGACAGATAGATAGATAGATTATTAGACAGATAGATTGACAAATCGACATAAACATAGATAGATAGATAGACAGATAGACACATATATAGATAGATAGACAACTAGATAGATTGATTGATAGATTTATATATAGATTTATATATAGATTGATATGCAAATTTATTGACAGATTGATCGACAAATTGATAGAGAGATTGATAGACTATTTGATAGACATAATGATAGATAGATATATAGACAGACAAACACATAGAAAGATAGATACATACATACAAAGATAAGATAGATAGCTAGATAGACATATTGATTGATTGATATATTGATAGAAAGATAGATATACAGATAGATAGATAGATAGATAGACAAACATATAGAAAGATAGATAGACAGATATATAGATAGATAGTTAGATAAACAAATATATACACAAACAATAGATAGATATATAAATAGACAAATAGATAGACATATAGTTAGACAAATAGATAGACACATAGATAGATAGATATATATATATATAAATAGATAGATAGATAAAATGATTGATAGATAGATAGATTGATATTTAGATATAAAGAAAGTTAAATAGATAGATTGATTGATTGATAGATAGAGATAGGTAAAAAAATTGATAGATATATAGGTAGATAGATAGATAGATAGATAAATAAATAAATAGATAGATATAAAGATAAATAGATAGTTAGACATAAAGATAGATAGATAAATAATATATTGATAGATATATAGACAAATAGATAGATAGATAGATTGATAGATATATACACATATAGATAGAGAGATAGATTGATAGATAAATAGATAGATTGATAGGTAGATTGATAGATATATAGATAAGTAGATAAATAGATAGAGAGATAGACATATAAATAGATAGATAGATATATACATATGTAAATATATTGATAGATAGATAAATATATAAATAGAAAGATTGATAGAATGATAGACATATAGATAGACAAATTAATAGACATTATAATAGATAGATTAAAAGATTGATTAATATATAGATTTAAAGAAAGATTGATAGACAGATTGATAGTGAAAATGATATATAGATTGAAAGATAGATTAAATGGCAAATTGATAGTGAAAATGATATATAGATTGAAAGATAGATAAAATCGCAAATAGATAGACAGATACATAGATATATTGATAAAAATATAGATAGACAGATTGATAGATATATAGATAGATTATTAGATAGATAGATTGACAAATATATTGATAAATATAGATTGACAGATAGATAGAGATATAGATAGATAAAAAAATATTCGGATACATAAGCATATAAATAGACAGAAAGATATACTAATAGATAAATAGATATATAGAAAGAAAGAAAAATAGAAAGATAGATAAACATATAGATAGAAATAAAGATAGATATATAGATCGATAGATTCATAGATAGATAGATAAATAGATAGAAAAATAGATAGATAGGTAGATAGATAGACAGATAGATAGACAGATTAATATACAAATATATAGATAAATATATAGAAAGATTAATAGATAAATAGGCAGATAGATAGTCAGATTGATAATTTTTTGAATGTTTGATTGATAGACATATAGATATATAGTTTGATAGCCCGATTGATACACAAATTAATAAACAAATTAGTAAATATATTGAAAGATAGATAGATTGATATATTTATAAATAATTAGATAGAAAGATAGATAGACATTAAGATGAATAGATAGATACATAGTTAGATAGAAAATAAATATATAGATAGATAAATAAATAGACAAATAGATAGTCAAAAAGATAGAAAGATAGAAAGAAATAAAGATAGATAGATAGATAAACATATAGATAGATAGATAGATATATAGAGAGATTTATTGAAAGATAGATTGACTGATAGATAGTTAGAAAGATTGACACATAGATAAACATATAGATAGATAGATAGATCAATAAATAGATAGATAGATAGATAAATAAATAAATAGATAGATAGATAGTAATATGGAAATATAGACAGATAGATAAATACATAGATATATATTTCGATAGATAGATAGATTGATTGACAGATATATAGTCTGATAGACAAATAGACAGATAGTAATATGAAAATATAGACAGATAGATAAATAGATAGGTATATAGATAGATAGATTGATTGATTGATAGACAGATAGATAATCTGATAGACAAATAGACAGACATATAGAAAAATAGATATGCATAAAGATAGATAGATAGATAGGTAGATAGATAGAAAGATAGATAGCCATAAACATAGACATATAGATACACAGATTAATAGATATAATAATAGACAGATTTATAGATAGATTGATAGACAGATTGATAGACATCTTGATAGCCATATTGATAGATAGATTGACAGACAGGATTTAAGACTGATTGAAAGACAAATAGATATATAGATAGTCAAATTGATAAAAAGGTAGATAAATAGATAATATAGAGAGATAAATAGACAGATTATTAGTCATATAGAGAAATAGATAGATAGATTGAGAGATAGATTGAAAAATAAAAAGATAGATAATATAATCAATAGACAAATATATAGTCATATAGATAGACATATAGATATATAGAAAGATAAATAGATAGTTAGACAGATAAATATAGTGATAGATCGACTGAAAGATAGATAGACAAATAGATAGATAGATAGATAGACAGATAGATAAAATGATTGTTAAAAAGAAAGAAAAATAGATAGCTAGATAATAAATATATATATATATAGATAGAAACATAGATTGCCAAATCGATATGCAAATATATAAATAGATTAAAAATTAGATAGGCAAATAGATAGTTAGATTGATGAGTAGATTGAAAGATAGATTGAGAGATAGATTTATAGCCAATTTGATACCCAAATTGATACACATATTGATAGACAAATTGGTAGATAGATTGTTAGACATATTTATATACAGAAATATATACATATAGATAGTCATTTATATAGATAGATAGGTAGGTAGGTAGATATTAAATAGATAGGTAGATAGATAGATAGACATAAAGATAGATAGAAAAATAAACCGATAGATAGATAGATAGAGAGAAAGAGAGATAGAAAATAGATCAATAGATAGATAGATAATTAGATATATAAACAGATAGATAGATAGATAGATAGATAGATTGATAAATAGACAGATAGATACACAAGATAAAGACAAACAGATAGATAGACAGATAGACATACATATAAAAAAGAAAGATAAATAGACGAATAAACCAATAGATAAACAAACATATAGATAGATAGATATACTAACAAAAAGACAAATAGATAGATAGATAGATAGAAAGAAAGTTATATAGACAATTAAAAAACATATAGACATATAGATAGATAAACATATCTAAAGAAAGACAAATGGATAGTAAGATAGGCAGACAGATTGATACGTAGATAGACGAAAGATAGATATACAAATATTTATATAGATACATAGATAGACATACCGATAAATAAATAGAGAGATAAATAGTTATACAAGTAGATAGATAGATAGATAGATAAATTGATAGATAGATAAATAGATAGATAGATAGATAGATTGATAAATAGATATATAGACACATAGATGGATGGATACACAAATAGATAAAAAGACAGATAGATAGATAGACAGACAGACACATAGATAGATAGAGAGACATAGATATAAAGAAATAGATATACAGATAGATAGACAAACAGATAAATAAATAAATAGACAGACATATATATATATATATAGATAGACATATAGATAGAAAGACAGATAGATAGACATATATACATACAAATTTATAGTCAGATATATAAAGTAGTATATAGAGAGATAGATAGATAGACAGACAAATAGATAGACTGATAGATAGTTAGACAAATAGACTGACAGATACATATGTAGATAGATTGACAGACTGATAGACAGACTGATAGATAGATTGATTGACTTATAGACATTCAAATAGATAGTCATATAAACAAATAGATAGACAAATAGATAGTTAGATATATAGATATAAAGATAGATATACTATTAGATAGACAAATAGATTGATATATAGATAGATATATAGATTTATAGATAGTTTGAAAGATATATTGATTGAAAGATAATAAATAGATAGACATACTGATACATAAATAGATAGATAGATAGAGAGATACATAAATAGGTAGATAGACAAATAGATAGAATCACTATAAGAAAAATTTATTTTAGCTAAGGAACAATTCCAAGCTAAATTACAATGGATTAGTTAGGAATAGCAAGAGATTAATGTTTTTTTAGAAAAAAAATAGTAACGGATTAGCGACAGCAAATTTTTCGTAAATTCCGTAAAAAAAGCGAGGGATTTAGTGATGGATTAGCGAGGTAAGACTTTCATAAAATCCGTTCAAGAAAAACACTGTTTTAGCGACGGAATTAGCGATGGATTAGTGATAGAAAATTTTCGTAAATTCCACTCAAGAGCAGCAGAGAATTTACAGACAGATTAGCGATGGAATATCCCTCACAAATACCAGCCCTTATTTAGAGACGGATTTAGCGATGGATTTTCCCTCGCTAATATAAGTCATTATTTAGCCATGGATTTAGCGAAGGATCTTCCTTCGCTAATACAAGCTAATATTTAGTGACTGATTTAGCGAGGGATTTTCCCTCACTAATTATATTTATCATTTAGCAACGGATTTAGCGATGGAATTTCTTCTGCTAATAAAATCAATTATTTAGCGACGAATTTAGTGATGGAATTTCCATTGCTAATTAAATTAATGATTTAGTGACGTCTTTAGCGACAGAATTTTCCTTGCTAATAAAATCTATTATTTAGCGACGGATTTAGCGATGTATTTAGTGATGAAATTTCCCTTATTAATAAAATATACGATTTAGCGATAGATTTAGCGATGAAATTTCTCTTGCTAATTGAACCTATGATTTAGCGATAGATTTAGTAATAGAATTTTTCTTGCTAATAGAATCCATGATTTAGCGATGGATTTAGCGATGGATTTTGCGATAGAATTTCTCATGCTAATAAAATCTATGATTTAGTGACAGATTTTATCGAGCTAGTAAAATATGAAATATAGCACTAATTTTTTCTACCTTATAAAATCCGTAATTTAGCTACGGATTTAGCAATAAAATTTCTTTAACCAATATTTATTTATATAATTTTTTTTATTTTTTATTAGTTTTAATATTGTATTTAATTTTGTTTATTAAATGTATGTTAATGGTATATAGATAAGCAATCCTTGAAACATACATTCTCCTCGTAAAATCATAAAAACATTATATTATAAATAAATAATTAAAAAAATATCTAAATACAAAAAACAATTATATATATTAATAAAGACTAATTAACTATTTTTATGATGTATTAATTTTTTATAAAATTATACAAAAAAATTTTCTAAAATTTTAAAATAAGAAACTTAAAAATATGTTTTAAAGTAACATTAAATATTAAATTCAATAAGTATAATAATTTTTTTCATTATTCTTAAAAATAAAATTAACATATATTAAAAAAATTAATATTATTATAAGTAAAAAATTTTTATTATTATAGAAAACATTTAAATAAATAAATAATACAATATTTAATTATATTGAAATATAATATAAATATAATTTTTTTTAATAAAGTTAAAAGAAAATAAATTAATATTTATAAATAAATACATAGTTGTTTGCTCTTAAAAAAAGTTATATGAATAAAACAATTGAGTAATTTTTTGATTATTTGCTTTTAACATTAATTTTTTATTAAAATAATAAATATGACTTAAATATTTTAAACAATAAAATATAAATTTTTATATTTTTTTTAATATTAATAGTATTTTATAATTCTTAGGCGAGTGATTAGAAGGCAAATAATCTTTTCATTTATGTCTTATTATATGGAGTTTGTTAATTTTGTACCTATTTGATTTTTTTAAGGCTAATCATATTTTTTTATTGTTTATATATTTATTATTTATATTAATATTATAATAAAAATTCTAAGGTGTTTATTTTTCATATGTGCCTTGCAACATGCACATTAATTTTGTTCGAAAATTTTTTATAGTGAATACAATTAATTAGTCTTTTTGATTATATATATATATATATATTATTTATTTAATGTTATAATAATTAAAAATATAAAATATTTCATTATCTTCTTTGACACCAATTATCTTCTTTGACACCGATGCTTAAGTGACGCGAACCTCCGTAGAAGGCCTTCCATCCCTCGACGCCGATGCTTCAACATATATTCGATTTCAAGGTTTAAGTTTTAATTTTTATTTGATTTGAGGTACATTTTATACATTTATTCTTCATCGATTAACTTGATTAAGCTTAAGTTTTAATGTTTCTGAAATTCTTTTCATTTATTCACCGTGGTGTTTTTGGATTGTGTATATATACTTAATCATATACATACTTCATGCATTTGTGATATAATGCATTGTCATTGTGTGAAATTTGATGGTGTATAGTAGGTATGACGAATTAAAAAATTTTTCAATATAAATAACTACATATAGTATACAAAAATAGTATACATAAATATAAGTTTGCTTTAAATAAGTGTGTTTAAACATAACTATATTTACATAACTATAAAAAAGAATACATAAACTATTCAAACATAATATCTATAATTTTTTTATTACCATAGATGTGAAATGAAAAAATTGTTATGCATTGTTTGGGCATGTTGGTATTAAGTTGGTGAACTTATTTATCATGGTTTGGGTGAATTTGATGCTATAGTTTGATGGTATCTTTTTTTTGTTATGGTTATAAATATTTCTATTTAATACTTTAATTATTCATGGCCCATTGCTAATGTTTTTGTTCACGGGTGTTCTTGAGTGAGGAGCACGAAAAAAAATACATATGTTCTTGATTTATTATCTATATTGCATGAAGAGCACAAAAAGATGATTCTAATAATTATTCTAAAAAATAATTTTTTTAGAATAATTATTCAAAAACAAATAGTTTTAATCTGTATTTTGCTATTATATGAATGATAAAATGAGAGTGTGTGTATGATTATAGTTTGTGTTATTTATGGTAAGTTTTTAGCAGTGTATTTTTTGATAGTGTAAGTTTTTTGTTGTGTTCGTTTATTTTATGGTAGTGTGTATATTTGTTTAATAATTTTTGCATTATTAAAATTACTATGTGCTATGCATTTAACATCATTTTTAAAAAATCCAGAAAAGCCATTTTGGTTAATCTATTCATAATTTTTGCAGTGTTTATGTGCGCGCGTGTGTGTAATAAAAAATAATGTGAATAGATATATATATATTCTATTTATTAATTCAACTCTATTAAGTATAGTTTTTGAAAATGAAAAATAATTTTGTGATTTAATTCAAAATTATCATATTTAATTAACTGGTTTGATTTTTGAGCTATAATATTTTTCAAATTGGTTTGAAAACCATTGATAGTTATCTTTTGATAATCTTTTGAGATTGGAAGGCATATCAATTGAATATTCATGTCTTTACTTGCTCTATTGATTTTTTGTTGTTAGGTAACCAAATTTTTTTGATTGATTAATCTTGTCATATAGAAAATATTATCATTAAAGGAGACCATAGTTAGTCTTTCAAGACATTATTTTCTCTAATGGAGATGATTTGTAGAACATATATTACCAACCTCAAGACCATTTACCTTGTAAAAAAATGTATATTGATGTTGTATAATGGTTGATGTGTGAGATACATATATCACTATGCTCTATCAAATCAAGGAAGTTGTCAACAATGGCAAATCACCCACTCAAACATATGCTCTAACAAATGGATTCCTATATGTTGCAAGTTGATACTCATCTATTATTAATCTTGCACAATTGGTAATTAATCTATCCTTTATACTCTATTTTCAATTAGATACTCATCTTTTAGTAAGCTTTCTCAATTGAACTATAATCTATATTTTTATCTTTGATTAATGAAAAAGTATAATGGCATATACTATAGACCATGTTAAAGATAAAGCATAGAGAAATATTATTTCATCTATAAATGGGCATTCTCATTTGAAAGTAGATACTCATTTGTTGTAGTAGCAGTACAAGAAGAAGAAGTAGAAAAAGATGAAGAAGAAGCAGTAAGAGAAGGAGAAAAAGTTTAAAATGATGAAAAAATTAGAGTAGCCTTATAGCTCTTAAGTAGCACTTACATGCATTACAAGAAATCCTAATCATTATAATCTTCAAATAGAAAAAAATATTATGCTTGCATATATTAAATTACAAAATAAAATATCAAAAACAATTTAATATTATGCATTGATACCACTTAAAGGTAGGAATATTGCTCTGATAAGTATTTTCTTAAATTAATTCAATTTTAAAATTTTATTAAATAGATTTTTTTGACAATGAAAGTACTATTCTTTATAATTTGTTGTATCCAAAAATAGAACTAATTTTTATCAAACTTTGCAAAAAAAAGGAATTCCTCCACTACACTAATAATAATAATAAAATTTAATATTTTCATCCTTAATCTATATATATATATATATACATATATATAATGAATAATTATGTTGTGGAATCCAAAAAATATATATCTATGATTTGGGTTATATTTTAGTATCTATATTCGGATACTAATAATTATCCCAATATAATTAAAAAAAACATTATGCATAAACTTATTTCAGCTTACTTAGTATGCAAAAATGAGTTAATGCATATGTTTATGCATTATCCACTTTTATTGCACCGAAATGCATCAGCTTTGTTTATCTAACATAAGTTTTTGAAAAATTTAAATCTAAAATAATAATTTCAGAAATCAAAAATCAATTTTTGATTCTCATAGAGTTTACCATAATATACTTCTTCAAAGAAAAATGATAGGTTAAAACCCATGGATTATACCTATTTAATGATGCCACCAACCATCCAACTAGTAACTTTTTAGAAATCTTGGATTCAAAAATCTTTATCATTATAATGCAAGTAGGATTTGATTATTTTAAGTGTTTAGAATTATAAGTATTTGTGTAACTATAAGTATACCTACATTTAACTATATTTATAATTACATGTATAATAACATACAATATAATATTTAACTATGTGTATAACTATGTATAAATATTTGTATAACTATATATAAATATTGGTATAATTATATAACACTTTACAACATTAAATATAACTATATTTATAACTATGTATACATATATGTAAATCTATATATTTATTAATAACTTTATATATTTGTGTATAACTATTTGTATGAATATATTTATATATAACTATATGTTTAAATATATAAAAATATTAATAGCTATATATACTATATGTATAATAACATATAACTATAAATAATTCTATCTTACTATATGTATAACTATAAAAACTTTATACATAACTATATTTAAATATATAATTTTCAACATGTATTTAATATACATTTTTATATATTAGAATAAAAAATGTATTTTGGCATTTCCATACCTATATATAACTATATGGATAAATATATGAAATTATATGAAAAAATATATATACATACATTTATAAATATAAGTATAACTATATGTATAACCACATGTAACTATATTTATAATTATATGAATAAAACATACAACATAATGTTTAACTAAATGTGTATGACTATATATAAATATTTGTATAACTATAAAAACTCTATATAAATTAATATAACTTTATTTTTAATTATGTAAACATATATGTATACATATATGTAAATCTATATAATTGTTTATAACTTTGTATACATTTATTTATATTAATACTTGAGCATTATTTTATATAAATAAAATAGGGCAAAATCACCTCATATCGTCAGTGGATGTACAAAAGTGTTATTAATGGATTTTTGAAAAAAGATTTTTTGACTAGGCTTGATACTTTCATCAATTTTGCATGTAGTCAAACGAGATTGAAGGATGAAGAAAAAATTAAGTATCCATGTAATCATCAAAAGTGTAAGAATATCCCTTTTCGTGATGCAAACACTATAAGATATCATTTGGAAAAATATGGCTTTGTGCCTAATTATTTTGTTTGGATTTATCATGGGGAAAGTACAAATGCACTGAATATTGACCAAGATGAGGGTATTGAATCATTTGCTTGTGGGGAAGAATCATCAAACACATACCATAGAATCATGGAAGCTGCTGGTTCTTACATCAATATGGAATACATGGATGAACTACCTAATCCTGAAGCTCAGAAATTTTATGAAATGCTTAAAGCTGCAGATAAAGAGTTGTGGTCTGGTTGTAAAACACATTCGCAATTATCACTTGTGGGTCAAAAAATGAGCATTAAGTCAGAAAATCATATGTCTGAGAAATTATTTGATCAGGTGATAGAACTGATGAAAAAGATTGTTACATATAATAATTTGATCACTAACAACTTTTACATCACTAAGAAGTTACTACAAGGAATGGGTCTACTAGTCAAAAAAATTGATTGTTGTTTAAATGGATGCATGTTATAATGGGGCGGTGATAGTGTTTTAATTAGCTGTAAGTTTTGTGGCCATCCTCGATTTAGGAAGGCACCTCGTGCTGTAGAAACACGAAAAAAATTGAAGGTTGTCATTAAGAAGATGTATTATTTTCCATTAATTCCTCGATTACAAAGACTATATGCATCAAATGCTACAGCAAATGATATGAGGTGACATTCCGAGCATGAGGTCGAAGAAGGGGTAATGTGTCATCAATCAGATTTACCTGTTTGGATGCATTTTAATTATATACATCAAGATTTTGCAGTAGAAAGTCAAAATATGAGATTGGGTCTCTACACTGATAGATTTCAACCATTTGGGGAATTTGGACAACAATATTTAACATGGCTAGTGATAGTGATGCCTTATAACTTGCCTCCGTGGTTGTGTATGAAGGAGCAATATATATTTTTGTCAATATTGGTTCAAGGGCCAAAAACTCCGAAAGACATGCTGGATATTTTCTTACAGTCTCTTATTGTAGAGTTAAATCATTTATGAGATGTTGGCATGAATACATATGATATCTCAAAGAAGCAAAATTTCATTATGTGGGTAGCCCATATGTGGATGGTAAATGACTTTCCTACATATTCAATGTTGTCTGTCTGGAGTACTGTAGGACGATTCGCATGCCCATATTGCATGACAAATTCAGATGCATCTACCCTCAAATTTAGTGGTAAATAGTCATGATTTGATAACCATCATAAGTTTCTACCTACGAATCATCGATTTGGAAGAAATAGAACTACATTTCAAAGAAATAAAACTGTGATGACAATTCCACCAGCTATTCGTTCAGGAGATGATATTATTACAGAAATTCATAGTTTGGGTTTGAAGAAGGTAACTGAAAATGATGCTACTGGAAGTAATGGACCAATAGGGAAATTATTTGGCTGGAGGAAGCATAGTATATTTTGGGACTTGCCCTATTGGAAGTCCAATTTAATTCATCATAACTTAGATGTAATGCATTTTGAAAAAAGATGTTTTTGACAATGTTTTCAAAAATGTCCTTAATGTAGATGGAAAAACAAAAGACACTTTAAAATCAAGACAAGAGCTGAATGATTAATGTTGGCGGCCTGAATTAAAACTAAATGAGCAAACTAGAAAATTTTCTAAAGCTTGCTACACACTTGATAAGAAGGCGAGATAGATATTGTGTGAATGGGTTAGAAATTTGAAATTTCCTGATAGATATGTGTCAAATATGGGTAGATGCGTGGATATGAAGAATCTTAAGTTATATGAAATGAAAAGTCATGACAGTCATGTATTTATGTAGATATTAATACCAATTGCATTCCGTGAATTACTTCCACAAAGTGTTTGGAAGGTCCTTACAGAACTAAGTTTGTTTTTCAAACATCTAACTGCAACCACAATCTAAGTATATGACATGGCGAGGCTTGAGAATGACATTCCACTTATTATTTGTAAGCTAGAACGGATTTTCACATCGAGTTTTTTTGACTCAATGGAGCATGTGCTAGTCTATTTGGCATATGAAGCAATGATTGTTGGGCTAGTGCAATTCAGGTGGATGTATCCTTTTGAGAGGTAAATACATATAATTTACTTTGTTTTATTATTTTGTTCTTTAAGTAATATTGTAATTTAATCAAATTGAAACCTAACATTGTGGTTGTCGGTATCTTCGTAAGATGAAATTGAATGTTAGAAACAAGGAAAAAGTTGAAGGTTCAATTTGCAATGCATATTTTGTAGAAGAAGCATCATCATTTTATTCTTATTATTTTGTTGATCATGTCAATACAAAGAATTGAACTGTGCCGTGGAATTATGAAGGTCATGTGATTGTAGAAGATGATTCTTTGGACAAACTATCTATCTTCAAGTACCCGAGAAGAGCATCTGGAAGAGCAATGAAAAGATATATGACAGATTAAGAGTACAAAGCAACCCAAAGTTATTTTTACTTAATTGTGAGGAGGTTGGACCATACATTGAGTATGTATACACAAAATAGTTGCAGGTTTAATCATAATTTAATTTTATCTTTAATAGGAATTATTAAAAATTGATATATATCTTTTCTTTCTCTTTTTATATTTGTGCAGTATTTATGTCGAGCAATTAAAATATAGGCAACCATCAAGTTTTAGCAATGATGTCGATTATATGCTAGAAACTAAATTTGTAAATTAGTTCAAAAATTATGTGAGAATTATTAAGTTTTAAATTTTGAATTATTTAATTTATTTTTATCTTTTATTTGTTAAGACCGATTTTTTTAATTAATGTCATAGGTAATTGATCCTTCAAATGGAGATTCAAATATTTTTATTCAGAATCTAAGTAAAGACCCATTTTGATATGTGACAACCTATCCTGGGTATTTTTTTAATGGATTTAAATTTCACACAATCGGGCACGGTTCTTATAAAAATAACAATGAATAGTGGTGTATGCATTAAAGGCACAGGATATAGTGCAGATGAGATTGATTATTATGGTCAACTCAATGAAGTTATTGAGTTGGAGTATCCTGGACTCAAAAATAATAGGATTGTATTATTTAAGAGCGAGTGGTTTGATCCTACACCAAATGTGGGCACAAAGATATATTCAGATTATAAGCTAGTGGATATTAACCATAAACACAGATATAATCAAAATGAACTATTTATTATGGTAGTTCAAGACGCTCAAGTATATTATTGTACATATCCAAGTTTATCTAGTGAAAAGAAAGATTGGTCGTCAATTTGCAAGATCAAAGCACGATCAAAATTTGAAGTATCACAATCGCAACATAGAAGTGCAAACATAGAAATTGCACCAGCATTCCAAAAAGATGACATAAATAATATTGAGACTTTGAATGTAGATGAAGATCCAAAAAATTTATGTGACTCAAATGGTAGCACAATAGAAATTGAAGATGATCAATTTCTATATGAAGATAAGTTCGAACTTCTTTCAGAATCAGACAAAATATCAAAATATCCATTGGAGGATGGCAGTGATGCAAATAAATTAAATTGTTAAAATTTTATCATAAATTTAAATTGTCAAAAATGTTTTATATTTTATTGAAATCTATCGGTGTGTTTTATTCGAAAATGCATGCTTGTTCATTATTTTTCTATTTTTTGTTCTTTGTTTTATTTTGTACAGCAGATGGCGCCTAAAGGACGTGGTCGTGGTGGAGCTGGATGTGGACATAGAAATGAACCAAATTCAACTGGTATGTTACATAATGTTCCAGAATTAGTATCAGCTCATAGCCACCATATCCTAACTTCAACATCACAATCACCATCTTTATTTCTATTCCCATTACCATCATTTAGAACTCTGCTAACACCTTTATCAGATGTAAGCCCACCACCAATTGTGCTTCCTGCTCACATTTTTGATCCATCTCAATATTCTACATCACAATCTACATTGATTGTTCCCCCATTTACAATACCAATGATATCATCAAATATTGTGCCTTCTTCTGAAGTCAGTTCAAAGTTAGAAATTGATATTATTGATGAGAGGTAAAAGAAAAATGAAAAAATGATTTAAAAAAAAAATTTGATGTTACTGTCAGTGGTTTTTTTATATTGTTATGATTTTTTTGTTTTCTATGTTATTTATTTATTCATATAGTTTTTTTCTATCTCATTAGTGTTCGACTATAATTACAAAGGCTTTCAAAAAAATGGCTGATGCCAAAGCTTTCTCCTGGAAGAAAGTTTCTTAATTTACAAATGAATCATATTTTAATGACTTTCAGGTAAAAATAACAAAACAAAAGAATTGAAAAATTATTATTTAATTACTTAACTTTTATGTTGGTTATTATTCAATTAGTAAATAATTATGTTATTGTTGTTAATATAAATTCTTTTGTCATTTTTTTATAGAATCAGTGCACATGGTCACTCAAATTTGATGGAAAGATAAAGTCATTATGAGAGATCAAAATAGCTCTATGGTATTCTGATTTTGTTCATAAATTAAAGAAAATTAAAGAAAGGCCTGATTTTATATCCTAGCAAGATTGGCCCATGTGGCTTAATTATTGGGAGGAGCCAGATGTAAAAAAAATCATATATTGCTAGCAAAAATCGACGAAGTGAGGTTGTTAGACTAGGTACAGAAATCTGTCGACACATAGGAGGTTCAAAGTCGAGCATTGAGCACGCTCGAGATTTGGTACAAATTTAAAATTCTAAACATATATATATATATATATATATATATATTGTGTTTGTCTTAAAAGTCCGATATATATAATCTTTGCATGGTTTTAATAATTTTGTTAAATTTTTTTATCATTTGTTTTTTTAAGAATTAATAAAAACATTTTATAGGATGGATAATTGGGTCGAGATCCAAATTTCTGTGAGATTTTCAGGAAGATGCATGTGAAGAAAGTGGATGGTCAGTATGTTGACAACAAGTCTCAGATGATTACAGTAAGAAATTGTTATATTAATTAGACTTTATAAAACTACAATACATTATAAAAATTATTTTGAATGCAAAATTTTTATTTTATTTTTTGTAAATCTAGAATAGTTTTTATCTCCATTTTATCTCAGGACCTAATGGAGGAACCTGTGATAGCTGCTCATCAACAAGTTGAGGGTTCTATAAATCTTCAACCAATTGACTATGATCCAATTTATTTGGAGATAATAGTAGGTCGAAAGAAGCAGCGAGTGTATGGAATTGGCTCTAAGGGAGTGGCATTTTGTTATATCAGTAGTGCTTCTAATTCATTTGTCTTAGCAATGGTGGATGAGGCGATCGAACAACATGCACAAAAAACAAATGAACGTATTGTAGATATGGAAACCGAACTAAAAAAGAAGGATGAGCAGATAACTAATTTGATGGAAGAAATGCGAGAAATTACAGATATTAAAAAAACAATGCAATAGCAGATGTCCTATATGGAGTCACAATTAGTAGCATTGGTGGATCAGATAGCATTCCGAGATCAAGCTACGAATCCTCACATGAAAGGCTAACATTCCCTATAAATTATGATGATGATGATTGAGTATGAGAATTATTTATGAACTGTTATTTATTTTTGTCTATGTGTAGTAAATAATTATGATATTTTGTTGCAAGTATCAATTTTTTTATTCTGGTTTTGTTCTTTGCTTTTTCAATTAACCAAATTATGAATCTTTGCATTACACATTATGTGATAGAAAAGAAAAAATCCTAATTCAAAGCATTCTAACATTTCCACAGTCCTTCCACTGCATGGGTCCCATATTTACCAATTTCAACTTTATAAAAAAAGAGGGCTAGCTTATATTATCGTTGTTTTTCTAAAAACATTATGTTTTTGCACTCTCTTTAACTCTAAACATAATTTCTGGACATCTTTTGGATTTTTGGTGAAGCTGTATGAGAATAAACTTCAATTTGTGTTTGTTCATGTCTATAATATTTGTTCATGTCTATAATATTTGTTCATGTCTATAATAAACTTTAATTTTATATGTCTATAATATCTGTGAATATGTTTTTGTGTCACTAATTTATTGGGTAGAGTTTTAGCCTATTATAGGTATGTAAAAGCCCATAATCAGCAGAGGCAGCAGTGGCAGAGACAGCGGCGACAGTTGTGGCGGTAGCTGAAGAGGCAACGGCCGCAACAACGGCAGCATCGGCAGCAGCGGCTGAGGCAACATCAGCGGCAGCTGTGATAGCTGGGGCAGAAGCGACATCAATGACATAAGAGGCAACAGTGGTAGTAGTGGCATCAGCGGCAGTGGCTGTGGTGGTAGGGGCGGCATTGGCAGCACCGGCAGTGGCAGTAGCAGTAGGAGCGGGAGCACCACTAGCGGCAGTGGCATTGGTAGCGGCAGTGGTAGCGATAGCGAGAGTAGTAGTGGTAGAGGGAGTAGTAGTAGTAGTAGTGAGAGCAATAGAAATGGCAACATATGCGGTATATACATACTTATATAGTCAGTATATACATACATATAATACTACAGTATTTTATGCACATATATACTAAGTATATATATGTACTCAGTATATATGTACACATAATACTACAGTTGATATGTAGATATACTGCAGTAATAACTGTACGAGTGAAATGCTAGTTTATATGTACATATTTACTATAGCATTATATATTTATCAAAATATAGTTATTTTTTATTTAATTTGATTTGATTTGGTGGTTTAAATTTCTTACAGATATGATACTGCATTGTTTTCCATATGAAGCTTGTATAAGTGAACACATATTTCAACAAACATGAATCACCCTGACTCGGACAGCATTTTCGCTACGAAAAGTTGGTGATCAAAGGAGTAGTGGGAGAGAAAGCAACTTCAATGCATTGATAGATTATACTTTATGCACAATCGGTAGATACATTGATTAATAAGATGTAATATAATTTTTATTATTTTTTTGTTATGTTATTTAAAATATTGTATTAGAATAAGTTATTGAATTAATTTTTATTAATTTAAAATTATCTTTTATAGTTTCTGTTTTTAGTAAATTTATTTTTAAAATATTAAATTATATAATTAATTTTTTTATAACTGTATTACATTCAACTGTAATTTTTGTTTGTTCAAATCTATAATAACTATTTATATATATATGTGAATATGTTTGTGTTTGTTCAGAATTTTTGGGTAGAGTTTTAGCCTATTATAGGTATGTAAAAGCCTATTATCATCAGAGGTAGGTGTGGCAACAGAGACTGCGGTGGCGGCGGCTGCAGCAGTGACAGTAGAGGTGGCAGTGGCACAAGAAGCGGTTATAGCGGCAGCAGTAGTGCCTACAGCATCGTCGGTAAGGGTGGCAGCAGCCATGGCGGCAGCCGCAAAAGCCGTGGCGGCAGGAATGGCAGTAGCGTCAGATACTGCTGCGGAGGTAGTGAAGGAAGCGGCGGCAGGAATGGCAGTAGCGTCGGCTACTGCTGCGGAGGTAGTGAAGGAAGCGGCGGCATAGAAGGCAGAGGCAGTGGCTACACTAGAAGCTGTGGGAGTAGTGGCGGTAGCAGTGGCGGTAGCAGCAGCTACACCGAATGTAGCGACAACATCGGAAGCATCGGCCACAGCGACATGCAGCGGCAGCTGCTGCCACAGCGGCCAGCGGCTACAGCTTCGACAGTAGTAGCGACGGGGGCAGCTGCGACAGTAGCAGTGATATTGGCAGCTACATCGACAATGGCAGTAGTGGCAGGAGCGGCGTCGGGGGCAGCAGCAACTACACCTATTGAGATATATACCTACGAATAAAGTCAGTATATACGTACATTTAATACTATAGTATTTTATGTACGTATATACTATGTATATTTGTACTCAGTTCATATGTACACTTAATATTGTTGTTTATATATACATATATTGTAGTAATATATGTACGAGTGCAACACTAGTATATATTTACATATATACTACAGGAATATATATGTATCAAAACATAATTTTTTTTGACTAAGTGGTTTAATTTTCTTACAGATATAATGTCGCATTGTTCCTCATACAAAGCTTCTATAAGTGATGAGATTTTTCACTAGACATTATGTGTCGTGACTCGTACAGCTTTGTCGTAGTAGATAAATGATGCTCGGAGGAGCAGAGGGAGAGAAAACAACGTCAATGAATGGATATATTATACTTTATGCACTATCGATAGATACATTGATGAATAAAAATAAAAGTTTGTTATTTTTTTGTTTCATTTATGTAAAATATTGAATTTGAATAAGATATTAAATAATTTTATTTTTTGTTTATTATAAATTATTTATAGTTTCACTTCTTTTCAATATGATTTAAAAAAATAAATTATTTAATTAAAAAAATTTTAAATTTTTTAAATTATGTAAATATTTTTGAAATTAAAATAGCTAGGGAAAATTCCCTACCTAAATTAGCGATGGAAAAATCCCTCGCTAATTTAGAGAAGGAAATTTCCCTAGCTAATTTAGCTAGGAAAATATTAAAATTAGCGACAAATATTTCATCACTAATTTTCTAATGCTAGGTACTTTAGCTAGGGATTCAGCCATTGTTATTTTTGTTTAGCTATGGGATATTTCGTTTATCTTGTTATTTTAGCAATTGAATTTTTCTTTTTTAGCGAGGGAATTCTTCGTCGCTAATTTTTTAGTTAGGAAAAATTCCGTAGCTTAAATTTAGCAAGAAGCACTTTAGAAAGGAAAACGCTCCATTGATATTCCGTCGCTATTTACCATTTAGCAACGGAAATCTCCCATATAGCTAGGGAATTGTCCCTAACTATATGGGATTTTTTTTGTAGTGAATGATAGATAGATAGATAGACAGATCAGATAGATATATGGATAGATTGATTGATAGATTGATTGATTGATAGAGTATAAAATAGATAAATACATATAAATAAAGATAGACAAATAGATAGATAGATAGTCAGATTGATAGGCATAAAGAAAGACATATATATGATAGATAGACAGACATATAGATAGATTAATAGATAGATAGATAGACACAATGATAGATAGAATAATAGATAGAATGATAGATAGATAAATAGATAAAAAAATAGATAGACAATTGGATAGATAGAAAGATAAACAAATAACGAAACAAATAGAAAGAAAGATAGATAGACAAATAGACATATCAATAAATAGATACATAGATAGACAAATAAATAACAGACATATTGATTAACAAATATACAAACAAATAGATAGATGGTTAAATAGATAGATAGAGAGACAGAAAGACAGACAGATAGATAGATATATAGATATATAGAAATAGATAGAAAAATAGGTAGATTATTAGACAGACAGATAGATAGATAAATTGATTGATTGATAGTTACAGAGATATATAGAGAGATTGATAAATTGATTGATAGAAAGATAGATAAACAAATAAACCTACACATAGATAGATAAATAGATAGAAAGATAGATAGACATATAGACAGATAGACATGCAAATTGCAAAGATTGGTAGACATGCAAATGCAAATAGATAGATAGATAAAGAGATAGATAGACTGACTGATAGACATGCAAATTGCAAGATAGATAAACTAATAGATAGACAGATAGATAGATATACAGATAAACTATAGATAGATAGATAGGAAAGATAAATAGATTTATAGAAAGTTAGATAGATAGATAGACAAATAGATACAAAGATTGATAATTTGATTGATATATCGATTGATAGACATAATGATATGCATATTGATATACAAATTGATCGACAGATTGATAGATTGATAGAAAAATAGATAGATTAATTGATAGACAAATATATAGATAAAAAGATAGTGATATAGAAAGATAGACAGATAAATAGAAATATAGATAGATAGTTAGACAAATAGATAGAATGATACATTTAAAGATTATTAGACAAATAGATAGATAGATAGATAGATAGATAGATATGGAGATAGAGATATAGATTGATTGATTGAAATATAGAAAGATATATAGACAGATAGATAGATAAATAAATAGATAGATTGAAAGATATAGAAATTCATAAACAAATAGATAGACAGATAGTTATATACTTAGATCGAGAGATAGATAGAAAGATAAATAGATAGATATATTGAGAGACAGAGAGAGAGGTAGATAGACAAACAGATAGATAAATAGGTATAATATATATATATATATATATATATATATATATATATATATATATATATATATATATATATAGACAAATTGATAGACAGATAGATAAATAGACAAATTGACACACAAATAGACATATAGTTAGACAGACATATAGATAGATAGGCAAATAGATAATTAGTCAGGTTATTATACAGATAGATAGACATATAGATTAAATGAATGAATGAATGATTGATTGATTAATATATATATAGTTTGATAATTTGATTGAGAACTAGATATAAAAAAAGATGAATAGATAGATAAATAAATAGATAGACAAATAGACAAAAAGATAAACAGACAAACTGATAGACATACAAATATATAGATAGATAGATAGCGAGATAGATAGACATATAGATGGTTAGATAGATAGACATTTACATAGATAGAGATATAGATTGATAGATAAATAGAAAAATACATAGATAGATAGATAATTTGATTGATAGAAAGATTGATAGCCAGATTAATATATAGATGATTGGCATATTTATAGACAAATTGATAGATAGATTGATAGATAGATTAATATACAAATTGAAAGACAAATAGATAGATATATTGATAGACATATTTATAGATAAATAGATAGATAGATAAATAGACTTATAGATAGATAGATAGATAAATTATTGGACATTAGTTAGATAAATTGATATATAGATAGACAGATAGATAAATATAGATAGATAAAAAGATAGATAGATAGATATATAGATACATAGATAGATATATAGACAAATTATTAGAAAGATAGATAGATTAAAAGATAGAAAAAAAATAGGCAAATAGAAACTAGATAGACAGGTAATAGGACAGATAGATATAGAGATAGATAAAAAGATAAAAAGATTTATAGATACACAAATAGATAGACATACAGAGAGATATGCCAATAGATAGAAAGATATACACATACATAGATACAAAGATAGATAAAGAGATAGACTGATAGATCAACAGACAGATAGAAAGACAGACAGACAGATAGATACATAGACATACAGAAAGAAAGACAGATAGATAGATACATAGACATACAGATAGACATATAGTTAGATAGATACATAGACATACAGATAGATAGACACATAGAAAAATATATACACATATTGATAGACAAATTGATAGATTCATAGACAGATTTATAGACATATTGATAGACTTATTAAAATAAAAATAGATAGATAGATTATTAGATAGATAGAGAGATAGATATACAACAAGATAGATATATGGATATATAAAAAGATAGATATTTAGATAAATGGATAGATAGACATATAGATTACAAATAGATAGAGAGATAGATAAACAGATAGAGCGTCAAATAGATAGATAGGTAGACAGACAGACAGATAGACATATAGATAGATAAATTTACAGATAGATAGAAAGGTAGATAGACATATATATATATATAGATAGGCAAAAAGAAAGATAGACAGACAGACAGATAGATAGATAAATAGATAGACAAATAGTTAGACAAATACATAGATAGATACACACACACACACATAAAGATAGACATATATATATATATATATAGACTAATTGTAAGACAGACAGATAGACATATAAATAGATAGATATATAGATAGATAGACAAAAAGTAGATAGATAGATAGATACATAGAAATAAAGAAAGAAAGAAATATTGAAATATTGATTGATAGATAAATAGTTAGATATACATATAGATTGATAGATAATAGATAAAAAGGTAAATAGATATATTAATATATAGTTAATAGGTAGATAGACAGCTAGATAAAAAAATAGGTAGATATATAGATAAATAGATAGATCGACAGACAGACAGACAGATAAATTAATATACATATAGATAGACAGATCAATTGATAATTAGATAGATATATAGATAGATCAATCGATTGATAGCCAAATAGATAGACATATATATAGATAGAAAGATATTTATTTAGAGAGATAGTTAGACATAAAGATAAATAAACAGATAGATAGATAGATAGATTGATACATAGACAGATAAAAAGATATATAGATGGATAGTCAGATAGAGAGATAGATAGACAGATAGATAGATTGATTGATTGATAGAAAGTTATTTAAATAGACGTATAGATAGATTGATTGATAGACACATTAATATAAAGATCAATAGATAGATTTATATATAAATTATAGAAAGTTTAATATACAAAATAAAAGACAAATAGATAGAAAGATAGATATACATATTGATAGAAATATATATAGATAGATAGAAAGATAGACAGATTATTAGATTGATAGATATATTGATAGACATATAGTAAGGTTGATAGATAGATAGATTTAAAGATTGATTATAAATAAAAAAAATATAGATAGAAAGTATGACATATAAATAGACAAATAGACATACAAATTGACAAATAGATAAACAGACAAATAGAAATAATGATAGATAGTTAGATAAATAGATAGATAAATAGGTAGATAGACACATAGATAGACTGATAGATAAACAGACAGATAGTCAAATAGATATACAGACATATAGTTAGAAAGATTGACAGAAAGATGGATAGATAGATATATATAAAAATAGATAGATAATTAGATAGATAGATAGATAGACATAAAAAAAGATAGACATATAAATAGACAAATCATATAGTTAGATAGATAGATCGATTGACGAATAGATAAATAGATAGATTGATTAATAGAAGTTAGTTAGAGAAAAAGATTGATAGATAAAATGATAGATAGACATATTATAGAGTGGTCGATAAAAAGATAGTTATACATATAGATAAATAAATAAATAGATAGATAAACAGATAGACAAATTGATTGGCAAATAGATAGATAGATACATACATAGATAGACAAATATATATATATATATATATAAAGATAGATATATGGTTAGATTAGACAAATAGATAAACAAAAAGATAAATAGATAGTTAGACAGATAGATACATAAATAAATAGACAGATTATTAGATAGACAGACAAATAGATAGATAGAAAGTATAATATATATATATTCACATATAGGTAAATAGATTTAAAGAGAGATAAACAGATAGATAGATAGATAAATAAATAAATAAATGGATAGAAAGCTAGATAGAGGAATAAAAAAATACATATAAACAGAAAGAATTAATGAAATATAGATAGATAGAAAGAAAGACATATAGATAGATATATAGATAGACGGAAAGATAGACATATTTATAGGCAGATAGATAGAATAGAAAGATAAAAGATATATAGACTGACAAATATATAGATAGATGGATAGATTATATAAATATATATATAAATATATAAATATATATATATATAGACAAATTGATACATAAATAGAGAGATAGAAAGATAGATAAAAAGACAAACAAAGAGACATATTGGTAGATAGGCAGATAGAAAGAAAGAAAAATAGATAGACAGATAGCCAGATAGAGATATAGAGAAATAGATAGATAGATATATAGATAGATAGAGATAAAGATAGAGAAATATATAGATAGATGGATAGATAGATAAATATAATGAAAGAAATATAGATAGACAAATAGACATATAGATAGAAAGTCAGATAGATGGACAAATATATAGATAGATAGATAGATAGATCAATAGGCAAATAGATAGATAGACAGATAGATGGATATGTAGATAGATAGACTGAAAGATAGACAAACAGATAGATAGATAGATAGATACATATATAAACATACAGATAGACAGATGGATATGTAAAATGATAGACTGAAAGATAGACAAATAGATACAAAGATAGATAGATACACATATAGACATACATATAGACAGATAGATAGGCAAATAGAAAAACAAAGATATATACAATTTGATAAATAGATACATAGATAGAAAGTTAGATAGATAGATAAATAGATTAACTGATAGATAGATAGATAAACAAATGGATAGATAGATAGATATATAGATAGAAAGATAGAAGATAAATATATAAAAAAATAAATAGACAGAAATATATAAAATAGATAGACAGATAGATAAATAGATAGATAGATAGATCGATAGACAAATAGATATACATATAGATAGACAAATAGTTAAACAGATAGATTGACAGATAGATATACAAATAGATACATAGGCAGACAGACAAATAGAAAGATAGATAGATATATAGATTGATTGATTGATAGATAAAAAGATAGATAGAAAAATAGACATAGATAGACCAATATTAATATATATAGACATACATATAGATATACAGAAAGATAAATCAATTGATAGAAAGATAGATAGAAAGATAGATAGATAGATAGATAGACATATAGATAGACAAATAGATTGATAGATTTATAGATATTTAGATAGATAATCTGATAAATAGATAGATAGATAGATAGTCAAAAAGATAGATAAATAGATAGATTGAGAGATTGAAACAAAGACAAAAGATTGATATAAAGATAGATAAATAGACAGACAAATAGATAGATAGATTAATAGATAGATAGACAAACAAAAAGATAGACAGATAGATAAATAGATATATTGTGTGATAGAAGATTGTTAAATAGATAGATAGACAAATAAATAGATAGTTTTATAGATAGATCAGATAGTTAGACAGATTGATAAATAGATAGATATATAGATAGATAAATATATAGATAGATAAATAGATAAACAAATAAATAGAAATATATATATAAATATATTTATATAGATATAGATACATAATTATATAGATAGATTGATAGATAGTTATATAGATAGATAAAAAGATAATTATACAGATAGATAGACACATAGATACATAGATAGATAGATAGATAGATAGTCATATACATAGAAATATAGGTATATAGATAGATAGATAGATAGACATATAGATCGATAGATAGATAGATAGATAGATAGATAAACTATCAGATAGATAGAAAGATAGGTACTTAGATAGACAAATATATAGACAGATAGATATAGAGATTAATAGATAAATTGATAGATAGATTGATAATTAGATTGATAGATAGAATTATAGACACTTTGATAGATAGACTGATAGATAGATAGAAAGATATAAAGATAGACAGATAGATAAATAAATAAATAAATAAATAGATAAATAGATAGTTATAAAGATAGATATAATGATAAAATGATAGAAAGATAGTTAGAAAGATATATAGACAAATATATATACATATTTATAGAGAGATCGATAGATAGATTATTAGACTGATGATAGAAAGATAGTTAGATAGATATATAGTGAAATCTATAGACATATTTATAGACGGATCGTAAACAAATTGATAGACAGATAGTAATACAGACAGATAGTAATACAGATAGATAAATAGCTAGATAGAAGATAGAAAGATGAAAAAAAAGAAAGATAGAAAGATAGATAGATAGACAGATTATAAACAATAGATAGATGGATAGATATACAGATAGATTGCTATATAGATAGAAAAATCATTTACAAATAGAAAGATAGATAGATAGATAGACAGATAGAGAGTAGATAGATAAATATATAGATATTTAGATAGATAGATAGTTTGAAAGAATGTTAACAAAAATGATAGTCAAATAAATAGAATATTTATAAACCGTCAGAGATAGATAGTGTAGACAAATATATAAATATATAGTAAGATAGTTAGACAAATATATAAATATTTGAGAGATATATTGAATAGATAGATAGATATACATGTAAGATAAAGTTATATATATGCAAAAAAAGTTAGACAAATAGATAGATGTGAATTGACAAGTATAAGGCTAGACATATATATAATGAGATATATTATATATATTATTATATATATATCTATATATATAGACAGATAGACAGATAAATTAGATAGTCATATAGATAGTTAGATAGATAGATTGACA